>JANJGK010005508.1:0-20000 GCA_039081455.1 Macrobrachium rosenbergii | reverse complement strand
GGGAAATTTACTGGACATACAAGCTGAGAAATTTAAAGGAGAGACAAGGTATACAAAGAAATTTGATGGAGATTTTTGAAAGGTAGGAATGTTGGGAAAGAAGCAGCAAAATTTGATGGGAAAGAAGCAGCAAAATTTGATGGAGATATGCTGTTTCATATGCAACTTATTGGGAAATTTACTGGACATACAAGCTGAGAAATTAAAGGAAACACAAGGTATACAGAGAAATTTGATGGAGATTTTTGAAAGGTAGGAATGTTGGGAAAGAAGCAGCAAAATTTGATGGAGATATGCTATTTCATATGCAACTTATTGGGAAATTTACTGGACATACAAGCTGAGAAATTTAAAGGAGAGACAAGGTATACAGAGAAATTTGATGGAGATTTCTGAATGGTAGGAATGTTTCGAAAGAAGCAGCAAAATTTGATGGGAAAGAAGCAGCAAAATTTGATGGAGATATGCTGTTTCATATGCAACTTATTGGGAAATTTACTGGACATACAAGCTGAGAAATTTAAAGGAAAGACAAGGTATACAGAGAAATTTGATGGAGATTTTTGAAAGGTAGGAATGTTGGGTAAGAAGCAGCAAAATTTGATGGAGATATGCTATTTCATATGCAACTTATTGGGAAATTTACTGGACATACAAGCTGAGAAATTTAAAGGAAAGACAAGGTATACAAAGAAATTTGATGGAGATTTTTGAAAGGTAGGAATGTTGGGAAAGAAGCAGCAAAATTTGATGGAGATATGCTATTTCATGTGCAACTTATTGGGAAATTTACTGGACATACAAGCTGAGAAATTTAAAGGAAAGACAAGGTATACAGAGAAATTTGATGGAGATTTTTGAAAGGTAGGAATGTTGGGAAAGAAGCAGCAAAATTGGATGGAGATATGCTATTTCATGTGCAACTTATTGGGAAATTTACTGGACATACAAGCTGAGAAATTTAAAGGAGAGACAAGGTATACAGAGAAATTTGATGGAGATTTTTGAAAGGTAGGAATGTTGGGAAAGAAGCAGCAAAATTTGATGGAGATATGCTATTTCATATGCAACTTATTGGGAAATTTACTGGACATACAAGCTGAGAAATTTAAAGGAAAGACAAGGTATACAGAGAAATTTGATGGAGATTTTTGAAAGGTAGGAATGTTGGGAAAGAAGCAGCAAAATTTGATGGAGATATGCTATTTCATATGCAACTTATTGGGAAATTTACTGGACATACAAGCTGAGAAATTTAAAGGAGAGACAAGGTATACAAAGAAATTTGATGGAGATTTTTGAAAGGTAGGAATGTTGGGAAAGAAGCAGCAAAATTTGATGGAGATATGCTGTTTCATATGCAACTTATTGGGAAATTTACTGGACATACAAGCTGAGAAATTTAAAGGAGAGACAAGGTATACAGAGAAATTTGATGGAGATTTTTGAAAGGTAGGAATGTTGGGAAAGAAGCAGCAAAATTTGATGGAGATATGCTATTTCATGTGCAACTTATTGGGAAATTTACTGGACATACAAGCTGAGAAATTTAAAGGAGAGACAAGGTATACAGAGAAATTTTATGGAGATTTTTGAAAGGTAGGAATGTTGGGAAAGAAGCAGCAAAATTTGATGGGAAAGAAGCAGCAAAATTTGATGGAGATATGCTGTTTCATATGCAACTTATTGGGAAATTTACTGGACATACAAGCTGAGAAATTTAAAGGAGAGACAAGGTATACAGAGAAATTTGATGGAGATTTTTGAAAGGTAGGAATGTTGGGAAAGAAGCAGCAAAATTTGATGGAGATATGCTATTTCGTGTGCAACTTATTGGGAAATTTACTGGACATACAAGCTGAGAAATTTAAAGGAGAGACAAGGTATACAAAGAAATTTGATGGAGATTTTTGAAAGGTAGGAATGTTGGGAAAGAAGCAGCAAAATTTGATGGGAAAGAAGCAGCAAAATTTGATGGAGATATGCTGTTTCATATGCAACTTATTGGGAAATTTACTGGACATACAAGCTGAGAAATTAAAGGAAAGACAAGGTATACAGAGAAATTTGATGGAGATTTTTGAAAGGTAGGAATGTTGGGAAAGAAGCAGCAAAATTTGATGGAGATATGCTATTTCATATGCAACTTATTGGGAAATTTACTGGACATACAAGCTGAGAAATTTAAAGGAGAGACAAGGTATACAGAGAAATTTGATGGAGATTTCTGAAAGGTAGGAATGTTTCGAAAGAAGCAGCAAAATTTGATGGGAAAGAAGCAGCAAAATTTGATGGAGATATGCTGTTTCATATGGAACTTATTGGGAAATTTACTGGACATACAAGCTGAGAAATTTAAAGGAAAGACAAGGTATACAGAGAAATTTGATGGAGATTTTTGAAAGGTAGGAATGTTGGGTAAGAAGCAGCAAAATTTGATGGAGATATGCTATTTCATATGCAACTTATTGGGAAATTTACTGGACATACAAGCTGAGAAATTTAAAGGAGAGACAAGGTATACAAAGAAATTTGATGGAGATTTTTGAAAGGTAGGAATGTTGGGAAAGAAGCAGCAAAATTTGATGGAGATATGCTGTTTCATATGCAACTTATTGGGAAATTTACTGGACATACAAGCTGAGAAATTTAAAGGAGAGACAAGGTATACAGAGAAATTTGATGGAGATTTTTGAAAGGTAGGAATGTTGGGAAAGAAGCAGCAAAATTTGATGGAGATATGCTATTTCATGTGCAACTTATTGGGAAATTTACTGGACATACAAGCTGAGAAATTTAAAGGAGAGACAAGGTATACAAAGAAATTTGATGGAGATTTTTGAAAGGTAGGAATGTTGGGAAAGAAGCAGCAAAATTTGATGGGAAAGAAGCAGCAAAATTTGATGGAGATATGCTGTTTCATATGCAACTTATTGGGAAATTTACTGGACATACAAGCTGAGAAATTTAAAGGAAAGACAAGGTATACAGAGAAATTTGATGGAGATTTTTGAAAGGTAGGAATGTTGGGAAAGAAGCAGCAAAATTTGATGGAGATATGCTGTTTCATATGCAACTTATTGGGAAATTTACTGGACATACAAGCTGAGAAATTTAAAGGAAAGACAAGGTATACAGAGAAATTTGATGGAGATTTTAGAAAGGTAGGAATGTTGGGAAAGAAGCAGCAAAATTTGATGGAGATATGCTATTTCATGTGCAACTTATTGGGAAATTTACTGGACATACAAGCTGAGAAATTTAAAGGAGAGACAAGGTATACAGAGAAATTTTATGGAGATTTTTGAAAGGTAGGAATGTTGGGAAAGAAGCAGCAAAATTTGATGGGAAAGAAGCAGCAAAATTTGATGGAGATATGCTGTTTCATATGCAACTTATTGGGAAATTTACTGGACATACAAGCTGAGAAATTTAAAGGAGAGACAAGGTATACAGAGAAATTTTATGGAGATTTTTGAAAGGTAGGAATGTTGGGAAAGAAGCAGCAAAATTTGATGGGAAAGAAGCAGCAAAATTTGATGGAGATATGCTGTTTCATATGCAACTTATTGGGAAATTTACTGGACATACAAGCTGAGAAATTTAAAGGAGAGACAAGGTATACAGAGAAATTTGATGGAGATTTTTGAAAGGTAGGAATGTTGGGAAAGAAGCAGCAAAATTTGATGGAGATATGCTATTTCATGTGCAACTTATTGGGAAATTTACTGGACATACAAGCTGAGAAATTTAAAGGAGAGACAAGGTATACAGAGAAATTTGATGGAGATTTTTGAAAGGTAGGAATGTTGGGAAAGAAGCAGCATAATTTGATGGAGATATGCTATTTCATGTGCAACTTATTGGGAAATTTACTGGACATACAAGCTGAGAAATTTAAAGGAGAGACAAGGTATACAAAGAAATTTGATGGAAATTTTTGAAAGGTAGGAATGTTGGGAAAGAAGCAGCAAAATTTGATGGGAAAGAAGCAGCAAAATTTGATGGAGATATGCTGTTTCATATGCAACTTATTGGGAAATTTACTGGACATACAAGCTGAGAAATTTAAAGGAGAGACAAGGTATACAGAGAAATTTGATGGAGATTTTTGAAAGGTAGGAATGTTGGGAAAGAAGCAGCAAAATTTGATGGAGATATGCTATTTCATGTGCAACTTATTGGGAAATTTACTGGACATACAAGCTGAGAAATTTAAAGGAGAGACAAGGTATACAGAGAAATTTTATGGAGATTTTTGAAAGGTAGGAATGTTGGGAAAGAAGCAGCAAAATTTGATGGGAAAGAAGCAGCAAAATTTGATGGAGATATGCTGTTTCATATGCAACTTATTGGGAAATTTACTGGACATACAAGCTGAGAAATTTAAAGGAGAGACAAGGTATACAGAGAAATTTGATGGAGATTTTTGAAAGGTAGGAATGTTGGGAAAGAAGCAGCAAAATTTGATGGAGATATGCTATTTCATGTGCAACTTATTGGGAAATTTACTGGACATACAAGCTGAGAAATTTAAAGGAGAGACAAGGTATACAAAGAAATTTGATGGAGATTTTTGAAAGGTAGGAATGTTGGGAAAGAAGCAGCAAAATTTGATGGGAAAGAAGCAGCAAAATTTGATGGAGATATGCTGTTTCATATGCAACTTATTGGGAAATTTACTGGACATACAAGCTGAGAAATTTAAAGGAAAGACAAGGTATACAGAGAAATTTGATGGAGATTTTTGAAAGGTAGGAATGTTGGGAAAGAAGCAGCAAAATTTGATGGAGATATGCTGTTTCATATGCAACTTATTGGGAAATTTACTGGACATACAAGCTGAGAAATTTAAAGGAAAGACAAGGTATACAGAGAAATTTGATGGAGATTTTTCAAAGGTAGGAATGTTGGGAAAGAAGCAGCAAAATTTGATGGAGATATGCTATTTCATGTGCAACTTATTGGGAAATTTACTGGACATACAAGCTGAGAAATTTAAAGGAGAGACAAGGTATACAAAGAAATTTGATGGAGATTTTTGAAAGGTAGGAATGTTGGGAAAGAAGCAGCAAAATTTGATGGGAAAGAAGCAGCAAAATTTGATGGAGATATGCTGTTTCATATGCAACTTATTGGGAAATTTACTGGACATACAAGCTGAGAAATTTAAAGGAAAGACAAGGTATACAGAGAAATTTGATGGAGATTTTTCAAAGGTAGGAATGTTGGGAAAGAAGCAGCAAAATTTGATGGAGATATGCCATTTATATAGAGTGAGTTTTAGAGAGTTTGAGAGTTGGGGAGGGAGTTTTAGTGAGTTTGAGAGTAGGGAGTGAGTTTTAGTGAGTTTGAGAGTAGGGAGTGAGTTTTAGTTCGTTGGAGAGTGAGTTTAAGGGCTGGGAGTGAGTTTTAGTGAGTTGGAGAGTGAGTTGTAGTGAGTTGGAAAGTTGGGGAGGGAGTTTTAGTGAGTTGGAGAGTGGGGAGTGATTTGTAGTGAGTTGAAGAGTTGGGGAGGGAGTTTAAGTGAGTTGGAAAGTGGGGCGTGAGTTGTAGTGAGTTGGAGAGTTGGCAGTGAGTTTTAGTGAGTTTGAGAGTTGAGAGTGAGTTTTAGTGAGATGGAGAGTGAGTTTTACAAAGTTGGAGAGTTGAGAGTTAGTTTTAGTGAGTTGGAGAGTGAGTTTGAGAGTTGAGAATGAGTTTTAGTGAGTTGGAGAGTTAATTTTAGTGAGTTGGAGAGTTGGGGAGGGAGTTTTAGTGAGTTGGAGAGTGGGGAGTGAGTTGTAGTGAGTTGGAGAGTTGGCAGTGAGTTTTAGTGAGTTTGAGAGTTAAGAGTGAGTTTTAGTGAGTTGGAGAGTGAGTTTTAGTGAGTTGGAGAGTTGGGGAGTGACTTTTAGTGAGTTGGAGAGTGAGTTTTAGTGAGTTGGAGAGTTGGGGATGGAGTTTTAGTGAGTTTGAGAGTTGGGGAGGGAGTTTTAGTGAGTTGGAGAGTGAGTTTTAGTGAGTTTTAGTGAGTTGGAGAGTGAGTTTTAGTGAATTTGAGAGTTGGGGATGGAGGTTTAGTGAGTTGGAGAGTGAGTTTGAGGGCTGGGGAGTGAGTTTTAGTGAGCTGTAGGGTGAGTTTTAGTGAGCTGGAGAGTTGGGGAGGGAGTTTAAGTGAGTTGGAGGGTGGGGAGTGAGTTGTAGTGAGTTGGAGAGTTGGGAGTGAGTTTTAGTGAGTTTGAGATTGAGAGCGAGTTTTAGTGAGTTGGAGAGTGAGTTTGAGGGTTGAGAGTGAGTTTTAATGAGTTTTAGTGAGTTGGAGAGTGAGTTTGAGAGTTGAGAGTGAGTTTTAGTGAGTTGGAGAGTGAGTTTGAGAGTTGAGAGTGAGTTTTAATGAGTTGAGAGTGAGTTTGAGAGTTGAGAGTTAGTTTTAGTGAGTTGGAGAGTGAGTTTTAGCGAGTTGGAGAGCTGGGGAGGGAGTTTTAGTGAGTTGGAAAGTGGGGAGTGAGTTGGAGAGTTGGGAGCAAGTTTTAGTGAGTTTGAGAGTTGAGAGTGAGTTTTAGAGTTGGAGAGTGAGTTTTAGTGAGTTGGAGAGTTTGGGAGTGAGTTTTAGTGAGTTGGAGAGTTGGGGAGTGAGTTTTAGTGAGTTGGGGAGGGAGTTTTAGTGAGTTGGAGAGTTGGGGAGGGAGTTTTAGTGAGTTGGAGAGTGAGTTTTAGTGAGTTGGAGAGTGAGTTTTAGTGAGTTGGAGAGTGAGTTTTAGTGAGTTTGAGAGTTGGGAGGGAGTTTTAGTGAGTTTGAGAGTTGGGGATGGAGTTTTAGTGAGTTGGAGAGTGAGTTTGAGGGCTGGGTAGTGAGTTTTAGTGAGCTGAAGGGTGAGTTTTAGTGAGTTAGAGAGTTTGGGAGGGAGTTTAAGTGAGTTGGAGAGTGGGGAGTGAGTTTTAGTGAGTTTGAGAGTTGAGAGTGAGTTTTAGTGATTTGAAGAGTTGGGGAGTGAGTTGGAATGCTTCTCTCTCTCTCTCTCTCTCTCTCTCTCTCTCTCTCTCTCTCTCCCTCATCCTTGTGCTGCATCACTCTCATTCCCATTCCCTGTAACAATCCATTCTCATTCCCCTTTGGCAATCCATCCCATTCCTGTTGAAAAATCCATTCCCATTACCCTTTAACAATCCATTCCCATTCCCCTTCAACAATCCATTCCCATTCCAATTTAGCAATCCATTCCCATTCCTGTTGAACAATTAATTCCCATTACCCTTGAACAATCCATTCCCATTCCCCTTTGGCAATCCAATCCCATTCCTGTTGAACAATCCATTCCCATTACCCTTTAGCAGTCCATTCACATTCCCCTTGAACTATCCATTCCCATTCCTGTTGAACAATCCATTCCCATGCCCCTTTAGCAATCCATTCCCATTCCTGTTGAACAATCCATTCCCATTCCCCTTTAGCAATTCATTCCCATTCCCCTTTAGCAATCCATTCCCATTCCCCTTTAGCAATCCATTCTCATTCCCCTTTAGCAATCCATTCCCATTCCCCTTTAGCAATCCATTCCCATTCCCCTTGAACAATTCATTCAAAATCTCTCCATGAAACAAAGAAGAAGAAGAAGAAGAAGAAGAAGAAGAAGAAGAAGAAGAAGAAGAAGAAGAAGAAGAAGAAGAAGAAGTGCTTGCTGTGATATTATAGGGTCTGTGTTCCTTAACAGACTCTGTTACTTAACAGAAATCTGTAAAATAATGAAGTGCATTGTATAAAGAGGCTCTTTGTTCCTTATCATAAATCTAGAGAGTATTCAAGCGGAAGCTCTAGAATAGGGTCTGTGCTCTTTAACCAGAAATCTGGGAAATATTCAGGTAATAGGCTCTAAAATAGGGTCTTTGTTCCTTAACAGACATTGTTACCTATCAGAAAGCTGGATCATAAAGTGTCTGTTAAGCAGAGATGCTAATTCCTATCCTACGTTGAATATTATGAGAGAAAATAGAAGGAAAATGAAGAAAAATATAAAATTTATACTGAACACTCACCATCATCATCATCATCTTGTTGACGTCCTTCAGTGGAGGATTCTTCCAAATCTGCAAAAAGTAACAGACAGGGAATGAGTTGGGTGTGCAACATTGCAGAACAGACTTGTCACTTGCAATAATCTGTCTTATATAAACACTTTGATTGTCTTTACAGCAAAAACAGCAACGTAACAGCAGAGATCAGGATAATGTACATTTTGTGTGTGAAAATCTATTAAATTCTAGAAATTCCGTTGAACACGAATTCTGTGAAAATCTATTAAAGTCTACAAATTCTGTTGAACTCAAAGTCTGTGAAAATCTATTAAAGTCTACAAATTCTGTTGAACTCAAAGTCTGTGAAAATCTATTAAAGTCTACAAATTCTGTTGAACTCAAAGTCTGTGAAAATCTATTAAAGTCTACAAATTCTGTTGAACTCAAAGTCTGTGAAAATCTATTAAAGTCTATAAAAGTGTGTTGAATTCTTATCCTTAACCTCAAGCACAGTTGAACACTTTTATTATAAACCACAAGAAGGAAGAAATTGATGGAAACGTCGATGAGGTTGATGAGACCAAAGATGGACGCTGAAGAAGAAGTAGTATGAAGACGAGACTGATGATGATGAAGGGGTAAAAGCGATGCCATGTCTGTGAAAAGGCCCCGTCTGTGAAGACGCAGGGAAGGTGTGAGTGCCAAAATGAATAAATGAATAAAGAAAACACAGACTTCAAACTTTCAGCTCCAGTCAAGAAGCATTTAAACTAATATATGTGCTGTTCCTTGCATGTGAGAGACGGCACTTTAATTTCAATATACAAAAAGACTTTCAGCCAAACTGCTGTTTATCTTCACCTTCCAAAGGAACCAGGAACCTTAAACCTTAAAAAGAGACCTTAAAAAGAAACCCTAAAAATAAACCCTAAAAAGAAAAGTATTTCTATTATTAACTTATATAAGACTTAACGGAATACTTCAGGAGGAACTATAAAGGTGGTCAAGATATATACCATCCATTGGGGTGTTCTGTTGGTTTCTCAGGCCCCCCCCCCCCCCCCCCCGGGCCTCCGTCGATCAATTTCGGCAATGACCGAGAGAGGGAGACGGGTGTTTGCCCCCTCCCCTCCTTGTCTAGATTATAATATGTCAATCTTCTGTCCACTACAGACCTAAATTGATGCCCTGAATAAGGGCAGGAGAGTGGGCATTTCGACCCTGAATTTGTGGGGGTCAGATCAGTGTTCTTTATCCAATGTGATTTTTGACGTAGAATATATGTGGTAACGAATGGGACAGACAGAGAGGTACAGCACTATATCTTGGTGGTATAGTGACTATGACACTATCTGATGACCTCACTATCAGTGTAAATTCTGGTATTGTCACTAGATTTGGGGTACAGTGACTATGACACTATTTTACTACCTCACTTTCAAAGGAAATTTGGGTATTGTACACTACATCTTGGGGTACAATGCCTATGACACTATCAGATACCCTCACTATCAATGTAATTTCTAGTATTGTGCACTAGATCTTGAGGTAACAGTGACTATGACACTATTAGACGATGTGACTATCATTGTAATATCTGGTATTGTGTACTACATCTTGGTGGTACAGTGGCTATGACACTATCAGAACCTCACTATCAACGCTCTAAATAGACCTAAAAATCAAATAATAAATGAAATATTCACTAAAATATAAAAGATTTGAATTCTAAAGATTAACCATAGGCCTAGACTACATCCTCCCAAGGGGGCATTTTGGCATAGCTGAAACCGAGATATATAGGAATATATAGACTTATAGATCTATACAGATCAATTTCTGCCACTAAAAAACATATTTTGGGAAGGAAATATATAGAATTTAATTCCATTTTGGCCTAAATAAGTAGATTTCAAATTTCCAGAAGACTTCCGGTTTGGACACTGAAGTGAATCATCGGACGATGAATCACGAGATTCACGTAATTAAGGACTGTCTGACTGATTTGGGTTGATTTAAATAACTAATTAGCTTTATTATCATTAATAATATAAGTGAATTAACGTAAAATTAATTATTTATGGCCGTTTTTCGTCGCCGATTCGACGGGACTCGAACCTGGCTCGAACAGTTATTCGGTTCGATAATTTTATGATATTTACGTAATTTCGGACTATTTTACCGATTTAGATCAATTAATGAGACTAATTAGCGTTAATTGGGTTGAAAATATATGTCAATTAACGTCAAATTCATTAAATATAGCGATTTATGTTGCTGCTTCGAACCTGGTTCGAACCTGTTCGAACAGTTGTTCGGTTCGATGATATGACGAGATTCACGTAATTACCGAATATTTTACCGAATCGGCAACGAAAAAAGCCATTTTTAATGAATTTTACGTTAATTGATATATATTTTCAACCTCTTTAACGCTAATTAGTCTCAATAATTGATCTAAATAGGTAAAATAGTCCGAAATTACGTAAATACCGAGAATTATCGAACCGCACAAGTGTTCGAACCAGGTTCGAATCTCTTCGAAGCAGTAACAAAAATGGCTATATTTCATGAATCTTACGTTAATTTTATTATATTATTAATGTTAATTAAGCTAATTAGTCGTATAAATTTATCCCAATCAGTTAATCAGTCCGAAATTACGTAAATTTCTTGAATTATCGAACCAAATCATAGCTCGAACCAGGCTCGAATCTCGTGAATCAGCAACAAAAATCGCTATATTTAATGAGTTTTACGTTAATTGACATATATTTTCAACCTAATTAAAGCTAATTAGTTTCATTAATTGATCTAAATCGGTAAAATAGTCCGAAATTACGTAAATTTCGTAAATTATCGAACCAATGGAACTGTTCGAATCAGGTTCGAATCTCGGCGAATCGGCGACGAAAAACGGCCATAATTTATTAATTTTACGTTAATTTGATTATATAATTAATGATAATTAAGCTAATTAGTTATTTAAATCAACCCAAATCAGTCAGAAAGTCCTTAGTTACGTAAATATCGTGATTCATCGTCCGATTCACGTGTCTTGAACCAGGTCTTCTAGAAATTATAATCGACTTATTTAAACGCAAATGGCCTTAAATTCTATATATTTCCTTCCTAAAATATGTTTTTTAATGGCGGAAATCCATTGGTATAAGTCTAAAGGCTTCTATATTTCTGTATATCTCAGTTTCAGCGATGCCAAAATGCCCTAAAATGCCCCCCTTTAAGTGTGTATTCTAGGCCTACGGATAATCTTTAGAATCGAAATCGTTTATATTTTTGTGAATATTTCATTTATTATTTGCTCTTTAGGTCTATTTATGTCTATTTGTGTCTATTCATGTCTATTTGTGTCTATCTAGAGCATCCAAACCGTTACAGCAAGTCTCGTCTACCTTTGCTGGGTATTAGGGTATAATGGCAGATTTGTCCCAGTGTAGGATATATAGATTTATCTTTTCCTCTCTAATAGCGCTAATAGTGAATACTAGATGAACTGAAAGCTGTTATTGATAATAGCTGCTGCTTAATGGAACTGTTCGAACCAGGTTCGAATCTCGGCGAGTTGGCGACGAAAAATTGCTATATCTAATGAATTTTACATTAATTTGATTATATTATTAATGATAATTATGCTAATTAGGTGTATAAATTTACCTATATTATTAATGATAATTAAGCTAATTAGGTGTTTAAATTTATCTAAATCCGCCAGACAGTCATTAATTACGTAATTATCGTGATTCATCGTCCGACGATTCACACCAGTGGCCAAACCAAGATGTCTTCTAAAAATGAATTAAAATCGACTTAGTTGAACCAAAATGGCCTCAAACTCTATATATTTCCTCCCTAAAATAATTTTGTTTTTTAATGTCGGAAATTCATTGAATTTAATGCAAATCAAAACAGAAAATTGCAATTTAGGGTCAGTGATGTGGGTCCGTACAAATCATCGGCCTCGTCGAGGCTTTGCAACAGGTGCAATCGACACTCGACAGCAGCTCATCAGAAATGTTGGAAATCATGAGAAATGTAGAGAGAATGTGTAGAAGGAAGATCTCAAGCAGAAACTACACAAAAAAAGAGGAGAAAGTGAGGAAAGTGAGGTTGAAATGGCAGGTGGCTGAAAGCGCTTGCTATCGATCGCTGTGTCTTTGGAAAGGTAGCCACAAGTAAGAGCCATTTTTCCTCAGTACAGAAAATTATACCTAGAAACTGCCTTCAACGACCTTGCTTGAGCAACGGCAGGAAAGCACAGAGGGATAAAGATGCAAGCAAGAGGTCATTTATGACCTTTTTTATGTAAAATATAACAAAGAACAAATAAAAATAACAACAAAAAGGTTGTAACAAGAAACGTTAATTCTGGAGAACTGCTTCAAAAAAGGAAACTGCAAATGATGGGATAGAAAATGGACGATAATGAAAGGATTATGAATAATTATTTAAACTTATTTAAAGTCATTAGTACATTAGTTTTGTGTCATTTTCTTTGGGCCCCCCCAAAAATATCTTGGCCCCACCTAGCTATGGCCCCCCTTAATACAAGAAAAACCTTTTTTTCTCAGATTCCTAATCATTTTTTTCTACTTTTTCTTATATATGACCGTTTGGAATTATGAACACTTTTTTTTTTTAATTGCTAATCATGTTTTTCAACTTTTTTCTTAAATATAACCTTTTGGAATTATGAAAAAAATTTTTTTTCTCAAATTCCTAATCATGTTTTAAAACTTTTTTCTTATATATGAGCTTTTGGAATCATGAAAAACCTTTTTTTCTCAAATTCCTAATCGTGTTTTTCTAATTTTTCTTATATATTGACTGTTTGGAATTATGAAAAACCTTTTTTTCTCAAATTCCTAATCTATTTTTTCTAATTTTTTCTTATATATGACCTTTTGAACGTAAGAAAAAGTTTTTTTTTTCAAATTCCAGTAAACCACTTCCCTTGGTACTCAATCAAAACCATCTCAAAGGTCTACAACATCTTTATGGATTCCACAAATTTTTTAATATTGTGAATTATCGAACTGAATCATTGCTCAATTTAGGCTCAGAGGTAAAAGTTTCCAGAACGAAAAACGGCCATATTTAATGAATTCTACGTTAATTTACTTGCATTTTCAACCTAATTAAAGCTAATTAGGCTCAAATTGATATAAATCAGTAAAATAGTCCTAAATTACTTAAATATTGTGAATTATCGAAGTGAACATTGGCTCGAATTGAGCTCAGAGCTCGAAGCCTCGGCAACAAAAGACAGCCATATTTAATGAATTTTACATTAACTTACATATACTTTCAACCTAATTATACAATAATAATTAACTCATTACGATAATAATGAACTAATAATCATCATATAGATCTACAGCTCTCTATTTCTCTAATGATCTCAGTGTCAGTGAAGCTTAAACCCCCCCATTCCAAATCTTTTATAATAATATTTTTGCGAATGTTTCATTTATTATTTGATTTTTATGTCTATTCATGTCTATTTATGTCTATGTCTATTTAGAGCATCCAAACCATTATGGAAAATCTAGTCTACCTTTGTGGGATAATGGGCTATAACGCCTCCCTAGTTTGGGCCATGCAGACTTAGCAGAAATCTGTGAAATTCCCAAGTGCAGGCTATTAATAGGCTCTTTGTTCCTTAAATAAATCTAGAAAATTTTCAAACATTGGCTTTAAATAGGGTTTGTTCCTTAACCAGAAATCTAGGAAGTATTCAAGTGCAGGCTGTGATATTATAGGGTCTTTGTTACTTAACAGACTTTGTTACCTATCAGAAAGCTGGATCATAAAGTGTCTGTTAAGTAAAGGTACTAATTCCTATCCTAAGTTGAATATTTTAAGAGAAAAAAGAAGGAAAATTATGAAAAAAGTACAAGATTTATATTGAACACTCACCATCTTTGTCACCCTCTTCTTCTTGAGGTCCTTCAGTGCAGGATTCTTGCAAATCTGCAAAAATGAACAGATGCAGAATGAGTTGGCTGTGCAGCATTGCAGAACAGACTTGTCACTTGCAATTATTGATCTTAAAAATGCTGTTATTGTTCTTACAGCAAAAAGAGTAAAATAACACAGCAGAGATCAGGATAACGTACATTTTGTGGGTGGAAATCTACTAAAGTCTACAAATTCTGACGCTCCAAGACTATCCTGAAAACCCAAGAGAAAGCTTTGATGCTAGGAACCTTCTTCTCTGTTGTGAAATAACCTTCAAAAACTACAACACCACAACACCATAACACAACAGTTGTGAATTCAACCTATATTGTGAACTTTGCTCTCGCGCAGACAAGTGTTCTAAACATTGTAAATTATTTACTGGTGAAAAAGGTGTGAAAAAAAGTCAACCAAATGTTAACCTAACCTCCCCATACTTCTTTCTGGATAATAATAATAATAATAATAATAATAATAATAATAATAATAATAATAATAATAATAATAATAATAATAATAATAATAATAATAATAATAATAATAACAACTCACCTGAAACTTAAGATACTGAAGGTTTAGAGCAGATTCCTTCTTCCAGTTTGATCTGTGAAATAAAAAAGAAGAATTATTATCAGTCTTGGCATCAACTACATATGATAAAATCACTTTATTATTTTTAACTTTATCTTTAACTTTACTTTATGTCAAATCTCAAGGGTGTTCAAGGGGGGATTTTAATATTGAATTAAAAATAAAAAGCTTCTGAATGACTTGATAACTTTAGATCAAATTTACTTTATTTTTCATCTTGTCAGAGTTGGAATATGCAGAGGATGCTGTTTTATTTAGCAAAGCATCACAGACATAAATAAATAAATAAATAAATACACAAATAAATAAATAGATAAATAAATAAACAAATAAATAACCAAATAAATAAACAAATAGATAAATAAATATAAATAAATAAATAAATAAATAAATAAATATCTAAATCAATCAATCAATCAATCAATAAATAATTAAATAAATGAATCAATAGGTAAATAAATAAATAGATAAATAATTAAATAAATGAATAAACAAATGAATGATTAAATGGATAGATAAATAGATTAGATAAATCAATAGCTAAATCAATATATAAATAGATAGATAAATAAATAAACAAAAATAAATAAATGAATAAATAAATAAACAAATAATGTTGATTTGCCTCTTTCGAGTGAAAGGTTAACTTTAATAAATACTGGTACCAACTTACCTGTCTAATGATTAAACAGCAAAGGCTCTAATTGGGTAGAGCCAGACCTCCTCCTCTCTTCTCCGCTCTATACATCAATCTGTGAAAGAAAAAAGGAAAAATTAGAGCCGGAATGAATGAATATTTCAATGAATATTTCACTATACGTGACTCTATCTGACATTCCCTGTGTCTTAAGCTGACACAGATGAACTTAAAATAAAAGGAATTGTCTTTGAAACGACGGTTCTCCAATTCCCCAAAATATTTCAAGTAACGTTGGAAGAGTTTCGCTCTCATTTTGAAGTTATTTGGCTCCTTAAAAAGGAACCTTTAAAAAGGAACCTTTAAAAAGGAACCTTTAAAGAACAGTGATCCTGTTATTCACTGATACAAGCCGTAACGGAATGCTCGAAGAGGCAATTGTTGCTAAAACTGGAGGAACCGTTAAGGTGGTCAAGATATGTTCCGTCCGTTGGGGTGCTACGTCTATTCAGCATCGACTGTCACAGGACGTACTCTGTTCCTTCACAAAATGTAAAAGATTTCGAATCTATAGATTATCCATAGGCCTAGCATACATCCTCCCAAGGGGGCATTTTGGCTTCACTAAAACCGAGATATATAGAGATATATAGAAAGGATCCTTCGAAATTCACAAATAAAACAAAGAATCCTACATACATACAATCCTTTGCATGAAGGATCCTCTCCATATGTGAAGGATACTAAGGTACCCATACAATTTGGAAATGACAATCAGAATCCTACCAGTATATCAGAGAGAGAAAGGATAATTTGAAATTCACAGATAAAACAAAGAATCCAAAACTATAATTAATCCTTTTCTAAAAGGATTTATTGCAATCCCAGCATCCCTGTCACAATAAATTTTCATATTGACCCAAAATATATGATAAAACAATAAATAAAAGCATTATAGTCAGGAAGCAATGCAAGGATGAATAGAAACAAATTTAAGGACCTAGGAAATATGAAACTGGGCTAAACATGGACACCTGTTCTCATGAGGAGAGAGAGAGAGAGAGAGAGAGAGAGAGAGAGAGAGAGAGAGAGAGAGAGAGAGAGAGAGAGAGAGAGAGAGATGATGTCAGTATATAAAACCACAAAAAAATTAATAAATAAATAAATACAAATCTTGCAGATAATTTACCAAAACACAGTCTGGACATCATTTTAATGAAGACATGAGGAATGCAGATGCAGAATATTATTATTATTATTATTATTATTTATTATTATTATTATTGCTTACAGTGTGCCAAAAAATGTACACAGTATGCTATACTGGCACTGAACTAATAGTGAATCTCCTGTTGCATGATGAATAGTGAACTAATAGTGAATCTCATATTCCAAGACTAATAGTGAACTAATAGTGAATATCTTGTTGCATGATTAGTGAACCAATAGTGAATCTCCTCTTGCATGACAAATAGTGAACTAATAGTGAATCTCCTGTTGCTTGACTAATAGGGAACTAATAGCGAATTTCCTATTGCATGACTAATAGTAAACTAACAGTGAATCTCCTGTTTCATAACTAATAGTGAATCTCCTGTTGCATGACTAATACTGAGCCAATAGTGAATCTCCTGCTGCATGACTAAAAGTAAACTAATAGTGAATTTCATGTTGCATGACTAATAGTGAACTAATAGTGAATCTCATGTTGCATGACATAGTGAATCTCCTGTTGCATGACTAATAGTGACGTAATAGAGAATTTTCTGTTGCATAAATAGTAACTAATGGCGAATCTCCTGTTTCATGACTAATAGTGAATCTCCTGTTTTATATCTAATAGCGAATCTCCTGTTGCTGACTAATAGTGAACTAATAGTGAATTTCCTGTTGTGTGACTAATAGTAAACTAATGGTGAATCTTCTTTGGCATGACTATTAGTGAACTAAGTGAATCTCCTTTTTCATTACTAATAGTGAATCTCCTTTTGCATGACTAATAGTGAACTAATAGTGAATTTCTTGTTGCATGATTAATAGTGGACTAATAGTGAACCTCCTGTTGCATGATGAATAGTGAACTAATAGTAAATCTCATGTTGCATGACTAATAATAAACTAATAGTGAGTCTCCTGTTGCATGACTAATAGTGAACTAATAGTGAATCTCATGTTGCATGAATAATACTAAATTAATAGTGAATTTCCAGATGCCGGACTAATAATGAACTAACAGTGAATCTCTTGTTGCATTAGTAATGGTGAACTAATAGTGAATTTCCTGTTGCATGGCTAATAGTGAACTAATAGTGAATCTTTTTTCATAATAGTGAATCCCCTGTTGCATGACTAATAGTGAACTAATAGTGAATTTCATATTCCATGACAAATAGTGAACTAATAGTGACTCTCCTGTTGCATGATTAATAGTGAACTAATAGTGAATTTCCTATTGCATGACTAATAGTGAATCTCTTGTTGCATGGCTAATAGTGAACTAATAGTGAATATCCTGTTGCATGATTAATAGTGAACTAATAGTGAATTTCCTATTGCATGACTAATGGTGAATCTCTTGTTGCATGGCTAATAGTGAACTAATAGTGAATATCCTGTTGCATGAATAATAGTGAACTAATAGTGAATATCCTGTTGCATGAATAATAGTGAAGTAATAGTGAATCTCCTGTTGTACAACTAATAGTGAACTAGTGAATTTCTTTTTGCATGACTAATTGTGAACTAATAGTGAATCTCTTGTTGCATGACTAATAGTGAACTTATAGTGAATCTCCTGTTGCATGACTAATTGTTAACTAATAGTGAATATCCTGTTGCATGAATAATAGTGAACTAATAGTGAATCTCCTCTTGCATGACTAATGCTGAACTAATAGTGAATTTTCCTGTTGCATAACTAATACTGAACTAATAGTGAATCTCCTGTCAGATGATGAATAGTGAACTAATAGTGAATTTTTCTGTTGTATAACTAATACTGAACTAATAGTGAATCTCCTGTTGCATGATGAATAGTGAGCTAATAATGAATCTCCTGTTGCATTACTAATAGTGGTCTAATCATGAATATCCTGTTGCATGACTAATAGTGGTCTACTAGTGAATCTCCTGTTGTGTGACTAATACTGAACTAACAGTGACTCATATTCCATGACTAATAGTGAACTAATAGTGAATCTCCTCTTGCATAATTAATACTGAATTCATAGAAAAATAGATGAATTACAAACAAATATAAATAAAATGTATTTAAGTAAAACATTAAAATACTAAAATGATAAAAGAACCCAAAATTGTAGAGAGATGAGAGAGAGAGAGAGAGAGAGAGAGAGAGAGAGAGAGAGAGAGAGAGAGAGAGAGAGAGAGAGAGAGAGAGAGAGAGAGAGAACAATACACCTTTCTCTGTCTATTGCAAAGTTGACTGAATGCAAAGGGTCAAGCAAGACAGCAATAATGCTTCCACAAGCAAAGACAACTCGAGATGAAATGTGACATTAGTAAGGAACCATTTTGACATGGGCAGCTGAACTGCAATATGCTACCATTGCACTGTCGAGCAAATTCATTGTAACGGCAGATCGCAAACTGCTCATGCAAGACGTCTCAGACCCTTGCTATTTAGCTCCAAATTATCTTTCACTGTCAACTTTTGAATGGTACTTCCATAGTTCTGTCACCATACTTCTGACAAGTGTGTAGCCCCATCAAAAATCAGCCCATAATATCATTAGTCCCCTTCCTTACATCATTTAAACTTCAGTCAGGCACAGGAAACAGGTACATGACCTATTCAACCTGGCTGACCAATGCTTATCAGGGCCCACAAATCAGTTTCATATTTATATTTCTATAGATATTGATGAGATGTCAGTCTCCTGACCCAAGATTCCTAGAGCAGTGTAATCACTGTAATCTAATACCAATTTCCAGCACAAGGACTCAACCCAACACACTTATTCTCTCAAGAATACAATACTCCAGTATGTCTATGCTGACTATTGAGTTTCCATTACAAAGATTTTAATTATCTGTAGATAACTGATAAAACAGATAGATTTTAACATTCCTCGACAGTCAAGAAACCCTCTGACGTTGCAAAAGGGGTCACTGTTGACTTATATCAAGTCATTTTCACCTCTGGAATTCCATGCAAGCTCATCTCAACGCTCAGAATGAACTGGAAGTGACGGAGAAGTCTCCGTAGACATCAACCGGACCTCGTTCTTGTCGCCGTGACGATGCATCCTGCAAAAATGATAAAGGAATCAGAAGGGTTGGTTAACATGCATGATAAGGAACAAAGGGAGAACATTTCTATAAAGGAAATCTACTAGAAAGGTGAATATTGCAATTAATATCACACCTGGAAACTTTCCAGTTGTAGGAACCATGACTATATTACTGTCCCCAGTTAAGGAACCTCTGGATACCAGTATTTATCCATTATGTAAAGACCAACTTTGCCTCTAACCAAATTGCCTTTCCTTGCAACAGAGAACAATTCTAAACACCTACAAATCTTGTTAAAACTTCTACAAATCAAGTACTTTCAATGCTTGTGAATATAACAAGCCTGGCGTCCACCTAAGGGCTTAATGTCTAAGGCTGTCTACAAGTTTCTTCAGTATACAATTTGGGTTAAATTGCTTTATTTAGTTTAGAGACCCAATTAAGCTTTTATGCAGCTGACAAACTTTTCAGTGTTCATTTGCATAATGATTATTGCATTATGAGCAAATTGCACTGTTTCTGCACATCAGTGAGGGTGTGTACTGTG
>JANJGK010005506.1:25000-45787 GCA_039081455.1 Macrobrachium rosenbergii | reverse complement strand
CCCCCCCTTCCCAATCTGTGGTCACAATCCCCCCACCCCCCCAACTCTGAAATTCGCCTGTAGAGGGGGAATTCCCCCCGGTTGAGAACCACTGGGCTAGGCCATAGACTATTGTCTACAACAGGCCTAGCCGTAGGCTAGCCCAGCCTAGCCAAGTTGTGTCGCTTGTTCTGGTAAATTGGATCAATTCCCAGTGGCTGAACTGAGTATAGATGAAGCTATGGTCCGGGATTATGAAAATACTGTAATTCAGCTGGATATGTAAATACACTAACCTGCAGCCCTACCTGTATCAGTTCCATATATACACTATTATATAAACTTTGTTGCTAAGTCGAAGGCTGTCTTTGTATTGAAGTGCTTCTATAGCAATTCTAAGGAGTAGGGCTGTTCCTTCCTTCCGGTTCCACAGAATACAGTAATTGGCCTTCCTTTTATAATCCTTTCCAATGACAAGATTTCACCACGAATATAGAATCTGCTGACGATTCGAACGTAAACAAAAGCATACGATGGTTATCCCTTTTAATGCGTTTTCCTTAGCAAAAATTTGTAACGGTAGTAAACCAGAACATTTGATTTAGTTACGAAGACTTTGGCATGAAGCCTTGAATTTGAAAATGACTTGACAGTCAATCTATTTTCCAATAACTGTGAAAAATTATCTATCAGCCCTTGCTACGTATTAAAAAAACAATCTCCAGACACTAACGATAAAGATGTGAAAGAATATAATTCGGCCAAAAAAAAAAAAAAAAAAAAAAATCCAACCCCGTTTAATCAACAGATCTAACTTATTCGTTACAGCTATCGGGAAAAGAGATTGAGTATAAAGCGGAGTATTTCCACTGAGAATATTCAGTGTTGAACCACCATATAAAAAGTCACGTAGGCTAATATCCGCCCCTGATGGTTTGTGTATATTTGACGAATATTGGAAGCCAAAGCCACCGTTTGTTATTTCTGGTCTTTTAAACTTTCATGGGACGAATGTATATTCCGTTTTGGATTCCGTTTGATTAATGTTCAGTACTGTTTTCGAAAATGTTTACTCAGACACAAATTAATGTTGTCCTCAGAGTGTAGAGATTTCAGAGTATTTCGGTTCGAAATATTAATAAAATTTATTTTGTATGCGTCAGTTTGAGAGTCAAATGTTTTAGGTAAACGAAGCACGAATTGGTATGAATCTTAGTAAAACTGTTATTATACTAATTTGTATATTTTCATCCTCTTATTTTTATGTATTTGTTTTTATTTTATTTATGGACAATGTTGGATGTGATTTACCTTTGGCGAAGTATGAATTTTATGTGTTAACTTCCATTATATTTCATGACAAAAAAAAAACATGATTTCAATAGCTGTTGGTTTTTTAAGCTTGAGAGAGAGAGAGAGAGAGAGAGAGAGAGAGAGAGAGAGAGAGAGAGAGAGAGAGAGAGAGAGAGTGAACAAGGGCAGGCTCATTCTCCAAAGGGATTATTCAAAAGGTATTTAGGAACCAGTGGTTTAAACCCCACTGACTGTCCCTTTGGAAAAACCATATTATAATGTAAGCAGGCGCCCTGAATATTCAGAAGCGGCCGGTTGTATTGGTGATAGAAGCCTGTAGGGTTTTGCCTTATCTGTAGTGGGTCTGATCCTGATTGCAGTGGAAATTTCATGGGATCATCCCTTGGACCCTTCTTCCATTTTGTATAGTGGGAGATGGGTAGGTGAGAGGCTAGAAAATGAATAAATTAGAAGTGCAAGACTGGCAAAGATTATGGATATGATAAAGTCGATACTGAGATGGTTTGGGCATGTGGTGAGAATCAGAGAATAGGAAGGTTTGAAGAGGGCTTGGGTGAATCCTGTTATTATGTGTAGAAGGTCAAAAATGAGAGGAGGGAGATTAGTGGGAGAGAGGCTAGAAAATTAATAAATTAGAGGAAGTACAAGAGCGATAAGAGCTGAGATGGTTTGGACTTATGGTGAGAATCAGAGAATAGGGAGGTTTGAAGGGGGCTTTGTTGGAATCTGTTATAAGGGGTAGAAGGTCACGAGAGGGAGGAGAAGGATTAGATGGCTTGGTAAAGTGGGGGAGGATTTGGAGAGGAAGGGTTTTAACAGAGGAAGAGCCTTTGACAGAAAGTAGTTGGAGATAACACATCAAGGGAACTGACCCCATAGCTTAGGGATAGCTGTGGGGGATGATGAAGAAGAAGAAGAAGAGGAAGAAAAAATAGAAGATGGTGGACAGACAATAGAACTGTCCTCACTCACAATCTTGTGAACCTTGGAGATTTCTGCTCTAGTTATCTGATGAGCTTGAAATCAGGTGGGTTAACCAACCCCACAGCTAAGGGATAAGTGGTGGTGCAGAAGAAGAATAAGAGGAAGTAGCATATGAAGAGTAATGGGATGAAGAAGGAGAAAAACAAAAAGATGAGTAGGTGATAGAACTGTCCTCACTCATAATCATGCGGACTCTTGGGGATTTTATGTTCTAGTTACCTGGTTAATTTGAAATCAGGTGGGTTAACGTGACCTCATTGTGACATACTAAATGTGGTTCGAATCCTTCTATGGACGTCAGCATTTCTTCATTTGGTTCTGCATCTGGATTCTAAGGCTTCGTAGTGAGAAGTTTATCCAAAACTTCATAAGAAATGCAAAAGTTAAAATGACATTTTGGTTGTTAAAATTATAAAAAAGAACATGTTTTAAACTGCATTGAGGCTGAAACTTGTCATGATGGAGTTTATATTAAGATAGAGAGCGATGATTCTGTTCAATCTAATTAGAATATCAATTTTCCTCTCAAGTGAAATCAGAAATGAAGGTCCACACGTGGGGAGAACAGAAAAAGAGCGAAGGGAAATATGGAACTGTGATGCGATGAGGCTAAATCCAATTTGTGTTGGTTAGAAGAAGCAGCGGTAGTAGTGTAGGGGATCTTCCTTTGGAACGGCCCACCAATATTAACCCATATTGGAAAGGACATAGAGCCGGGACTGAAAGGGGAAAGAGGGATTGAATGAGAATCTCTCTCTCTCTCTCTCTCTCTCTCTCTCTCTCTCTCTCTCTCTCTCTCTCTCTCTCTCTCTCTCTCTCTCTTTCTTCTTTTGGAGGGTTCCACCCTTCCAAAGCTTTTGCATTTCCTCTCGTCCCCTAATCTTATCACCTTTACCTTTTTTCACGTAGGATCTCTCTCTCTCTCTCTCTCTCATCTCTCTCTCTCTCTCTCTCTCTCTCTCTCTCTCTCTCTCTCTCTCTCTCTCTTTCCCCCCACGTTATTTGCATGTGTCCTTCCTGACCCCTTTTTCCCATTCTTTCTCTTAATTCCTTTTTATCTCCCTCCCTCTCTCCCCTTTCATGCCGAGTTTTCCACTTCAGTGAAAAGGAACAAAGTATTTTCAGTTTTGAATTTAGAAAATGTTTTCTCTTCAGTCAAAAATTCCGCAGAATGTTTAAACAGACTATGTTGGGGTCATAACCTGATATTTTACTTCCCGAATGATATATTATTTTGTTTCCTAATATTCGTTTTTCTTTATATTCCAGGTAAGTTGGGATTCGCTGTTGTTCACACTGCGAGAAGAGGTATAGTTGTTAATTTCTTTTATTTTTGATAAGTGTGAGATCGTACATTAGTTTACACACACACACACACACACACACACACACACACACACACACACACACAAAGCTCTGACAATCGTCTTATATAATAACTTGCTGAGTGTGATAAGGGAAAATGGACTGTAATTAAGGAACCCCAAAGTCATCATTCCTTTAAGACAATCTTCAGGAATCATATATCATTCCCGGTCTTATTATCAGGATAACGCCCTTGGAGGATTGGGGAAGGATTTGGAATCCTTAAGTGTAATATTCAACTCGTAGGATATCGGGCAATAAGTGTACAACAATTTACAAAGATACGTTTATCTTCATTCATCGAAGTTCAAAATGTACTTTAAATAAAGTTATTTTAGGGGGCCATTTTGAAATATCAATGTTCATATTTCTTCATAATTATGTTTTCCTATTATATACTTTTTATAGTTAACAAAGTCTACTTTTGTTAGTCAGTACAATAGTTCTTCTGTGTCCAAGGTTACATTTGCTGTGCAATCTCTACTGAAGGATTGAAATTTTCCAAGTATATACAAAAACTTTTGCAAACAGTTACACATATTCTTGAAGAAAGCACAAGGAATATTTCTTTATAACATAATTATGGCTTTGGAAATCACTTCATTTTTTCTTGTACCCAGACAGAAAATACCAGTATAGTGTACCACTCTGTAAAAGGCTGATGCATCACGTTAGTTTTGGCAATAAGTCCCCCCCCCCCCCTTCTCTCTCTCTCTCTCTCTCTCTCTCTCTCTCTCTCTCTGTAGTAACTCAGCCCCACCCCAACCCAAGAAATAAAAACTTCCTTTTGGACCATCTGATGCTTAGTGTTTCATATAATCAACAGAACCACTGGACCACCAGGAATCCTACTAGTGGGGTCCTTAACTTTTGGGGAATTCCGTTGAGGCCAGGGCGTCCCAAGGAAGCACTTTTGTGAGTCCTTCTTCTTCAAGGAAGTCATGCAATTGGTTCCTCCCGAAATAGAGCGACGGCTGAGTGGTCTTGTTCGCTGATTCAGTTGGGGTCTGTCTTTATTTATGGTCACTTTTCCCGGCTTTATCCTAAAAGAGAGAGAGAGAGAGAGAGAGAGAGAGAGAGAGAGAGAGAGAGAGAGAGAGAGAGAGAGAGAGAGAGAGAGATCGGACATTATGGAACGCAATTCTTCAGAGTTTTCTTTGGGATGTGCCAAAGGAGAGAGAGAGAGAGAGAGAGAGATGGAAAGTCGAGGTCTGACGCCGAAGCGTTTCCAGCAAAATAAAATTTAATTCTCCCAATATACCGAGAAGGTCGAAGCATATGTAAGATAAAAAAGTATATAAAAGAGCGAACAAGTAATTAGTATATACGGAATGTAAACAAGTTTTTGCTATTTACTGTCCTTATGAGTAACGAGAATAGTTCCCAGATATGGGAGAGAGTGTTTACAAACGTTTCAGAAGCATTGTTGCCAAGGCGCGGAGAAACGACCAAAAGTGCGGAGAAGACTCGAAGGGGAGTCAAAAAAAGTATACCTTAGTTTTACCAGACCACTGAGGAGCTGATTAACAGCTCTCCTAGAGAGGGAGGGCTGGCCCCAAGGATTAGACTTATTTTACGTGGCTAAGAACCAATTGGTTACTTAGCAACGGGACCTACAGCTTATTGTGGAATCCGAACCACATTATAGCGAGAAATGAATTTCTATCGCCAGAAATAAATTCGTCTAACTCTTCATCAGCCGGCCGGGGAATTGAACTCCGGCCCATCGAGTGACAGTCCGCAGCTCTACCGACTCACCCAACGAAGAGCTATCATTGAATGCGGAGCCGAGGTCTGCACTCCTCACGTATACGGAGCTGTAGGTCCGCATATAATATATTTATGCTTTTAAAATGTTTTCCCGTTAATAAAAACTGATTAAAATTATAACTCTGTTTCATCAACCACATTACACGTTTAATATTTTTGAAAATACTAATATTTTTGGAAAACGAGCCATTTTCACTATAATAATATATAGGTTAGTAAATTTTGGTTAATTTGTGAATTAATCTAAGGATGAAGACTGACGTACATTATTGTAAACTTAATCATGTTTATGATTTTTTTTTTTTACAAAACAACTGCAAATCTATTAGGCAATTGCATAAGTTGAAGTGATTCAACTGATTATAACATTGCTTGGCAATTCTACATCACCCGGTGGGGAGTTAGTTTCTGGGTGATGTGCGGACTTTGCGGCCACCCACCCTGTGAATCAGAAGTCAACGACTGACTGACGCAGTCTGCGAACGTAACTTGGAGACGGTGTCTTGTCCTCGGTATCCCGCTGATTTCTCGTGTGAATCACAGTCGTGGAAGAATTAGTGATTACTCCGTCTATTATTATTTCAAGGACGTGGGAAAGTTCTATATTGCGCTCTGATTAGAAAGGAAATGAAGAAAAAAAGTGCGAAATAGCCCCGTTGACGACGTCCACTGGAGCCTGGGGTTTAGCAGCTGCTTGGGAAAAGGTAGGGCGCAGAACACGTTTATTCCGCTGTAGTTCCATCATTAATTGCTATTTAGACCCTTCAGAGTCTAGAATATCCATAGGCAATTATCCGGATCCATAATTCATTATTGAGAGTAGGTCCTGTGCCCTCATTTCGTAGGCTAAGAGACCCAACAGTCCCGTCCTAACCCACTGCAGGGTGCCGTGTGCAGTTTCATTATTAACCGTTATTTAGGCTCATCAGAGTCTAAGATGCCAATATATTGGGAATCATTTGGAATAAAACTGTATTTTCTTGAGTAAGTCCTGGCGTCTCATTCAGTAAGCTAAGTGACCATAACTGCTCTGACCCAACCCATTTTAGAATACCGTACTTACTTAACCTTCCCGAAGATACACTCTCTCTCAGGCTGTGATGCACAGCAAGCAGTTATTTATTCAAAGGTATTATAATTATGTTTCATTACTGTATTAATGCAACATTTATTCTTTTCGGAAGGATAATGATTGCATGTCGATAATGATTTCCATTTTAATGATTAAGTACAGTGTTTGTAGACTAATGGTAGACTCGTGGGAGTGTGTTTATGTTGGCAGGCCACCTGTGATGATGGCTGTAAGGATTGTTTATATTTTTTCACAATACGTGCTTGAATACGCTGTAAAAACTTCTCCGATATCATGGGGAAAGCTTGTTTTAATAATGCAATTGTCTTATAATATTAGTTCATGATCATAGCATCAATTTTTGTGGTTTTCATGTTGTCCTGAATTATTCTCAAAAGAGACCTGGAGCCATCGTCAGCCGTTTAACAACTCTTCTAGTGTGCGCGAGGGAGTTGTTGTCAGACAGACACGAGGGATATTTAGTGGCAATATTTATTATTTTAATATTTATTATTTTCTTCTATATTGCTGTGAATTACAAGAGGTTATTTAAACATCATATCTATAAAATGAGGCTATACCCGAAGTTCGGTACTTCATTTTCCGTAACTTTTAGGTCTTAAGGAAAGAGAGGATCTTATCGAGCAACAGTACACAAAGATTATACAAGTATATAATTATCTTGGGCTGAAGAATCCATATTTAAAGGGCAGATTCCAAAGAAATCATCATCTTTTTGGCCTGGGGTAGTACAGTACAGTACACAAGTTCGACAGGTGAACTGAAAAGCCTTTTTAGCCCAGGACTTTTAGGGTTTTGAGTGGAAATAATTAGATAAAAGCTGAAACTTTGCAGAAGTATAGACAATTGTGACCTGAACAACATATGAAAAGTCCCACTGTCTCCCGCGCTTGCGTTAGCCGCCATATTGGAATTTTCTTAAAATTGAAATATCTCAAAAAATATTACTTTTATCAAAAACCACCACTCAATAAAAGTTGTTTAGAATTGGTTTTTCTATAGGAATCATTGTGTTATTTTACAAAAATAAGTAAATTTATGTGCAGGAAAAATAATATTGAAATTTCATTCATAATTTTATTTTCAACAACATTTTCCTTGGAAATGGTGGACTGCATGTCAAAATGCTTCGAAACAAAAGTTGTAGAACAAACTTTTTTCTTCTTTTAAACGGTATATACAAGTCTATGTCTATTTTAAAAACTAAAGAAGTTACAAGACATAAACGAAGAGAAATGCTAGACCTTAACCTATATTTTCTTCTTCCAGGTACTAAGAGAAATGATGGATTGTCTGATATGTGGGTTTCCCTTGAAAAAATCTCCAAGTGTAGACTGCAGACCTTGATAACAGCCAGTTTGGCCCGAGAGGATGGGTTGCATGAACAGTTTAAGAAAAAAACTTGTTTACAAGTACATGTCAACTGCCGTAAGTCGTACACTCGACGACCTGCTCCAAGTAAGGACTTAGAAGAACCACCCAATAAAGTTCCTTGTCTGCGATCAGAATTAACCCAATTTGACATCAAACTGCAATGCTTATTCTGTGGAGAAACAGCTGATAAAATAGCAGAGCAAAAGAAGCCAAGGAAGTATCGTAGGTCCATACATGAAGTTACGACAATGGTACTACAGGAAACAGTACGGGAAAAAGCAAAGGAACGCAATGATAAACTTGGTTATTTAGTACTTAGTCGGATTGATAGTGTTATTGACGTAGTAGCTGCTGAGTCTAAGTATCATCAGAAGTGTTACAATGATTTTTGCAAGAATACCTGTGACAGTGGTGCGTCCTGTTCTTATAAAACAGTTGGAAGACCATGCCAGGTAGGTTCACTGCTAGCTTTTGATAAATTGTGTGATATTATAAATGATAGCAATGAGTGCCAATACTCACTGCAAGAACTGCATAGGATGATGGTGGAGGCTGCTGATACAATAGAGACTGTATACACACTTAAGAGATTGAAACAAAAGCTGCTTGACACATATGGAGATAGCATCACTGTTAGTAAGTGTAAAGGTAAGGATATTTTTTCATTCAGTGAAGCAGTCAATAGTAGATCCTTAGGAGATTCACGGTATAAAAACAGAGAGAGTAATATTCAGGATGAGAGACGTCGAATTGTATTAACAGCTGCTGCTATCATACGTGAAGATATACGTGCACGTGCGTATGACAATTCTGTATATCCAGTTTGTGAAGACATTACTAATTCATCAATACAGCAGGTGCCAGATACTCTCCGAGACTTCGTTGATGAAGTAACAAAATCAAAGCGACGAGATGAGCATAAGGAAAATGAGCAAAAGCGCTTAAGCATACAGCATGCAATGATATCTGCAGTACGACCAATGTCATTGTTGTCTTCCCTTCAAATATCTTTATCTGTTTTTCTACATAGGCGATTTGCTTCTCGCCAGCTTATTGATATTCTTGCAAAGCTAGGAGTAACCACGACATATAAAGAAACTCTACGTTATGTCAACTCAGTAGTTAGAACTGCATCTGTAAATATAAGAAACGATGGTTTTCTTCAATATATATTTGATAATGCAGATTTTAACATCCGCACTCTTGATGGGTTGGGAACGTTTCACAGCATGGGTGGTGTGAAATGTGTAACGCCTGCCAGTGCAGTATTAACCAGTACTGCAGTTCAGAGAATTGTGGATGTAAGTAGTTCAAGTAATGCTGGGAGAACAATTCCAATAAAGACATATAGAAAACCTACAAACATGTCAGGTATGCAAAATATAATAGCAAAGGCATCTATCTCATGCGATACATATCAACCAGTAACTGTAAAACATGCTCGACAGTTAGATACCTTATGGGTATGTGGAAGCTACTTGAGTACAAGTAAAATACCAGGCTGGAATGGCTACATGCAAGCAGCAATGAGAGATGGTCATTTTGAAACTACTCATATACTTGCACTCCCCTTCATCAACTTGAACCCAGGGAATCTATCAACTATATACACAGCACTTTTACATGCTGTTGAGGGTACTAAGTCCCAGAATCAAACTCGCTGTGTAGTAACTTTTGACCAGCCCCTCTATATGAAAGCAGTTGAAATAGTTGGTGCAGTTGGCGAAGAAAGCCCATTGTCAAAAGTAGTTGTGCGTTTGGGTGGGTTCCGTCTTCTCATGTCCTTCATGGGAGCAATAGGCACCATCATGCGTGGAAGTGGACTGGAAGAATTGTGGGTCACAATATATTCAGAAATTTCTGTAAAACACATGCTTTCTGGACACACATATTACCGTGCCCTTCGAGCTCACTTTCTTACACAGGCTGCTCTTACAAGAATTCTTCTAGATGATGTCAATATGAATGATGAAGAATGTAGTGTAATCCTGGAGATATTCCACTCCTTCTTGACCCATGAAGTTGATGTTGAAGACGTACTAAATAATGAAATCTTAACAGACATTAATACTAAGCTGATAAACAACATCAATCAAAAGGAGGACTTGAGTGGCACAGCAAGACTTTGGTTGCAATATCATGAGCAAGTATCCCTAATTAAGCTCTTTCTGAGAGCTGAACGCACAGGACAGTGGGATTTGCACCTGTATTGTGCACGAGAGATGCTTCCACATTTCCATGCTGCAGGGCATCTACATTATGTCAAAGCTGCACAGATCTATTTGCAGCAAATGCATGAACTTTCCAATACAATGGCAAAGAAGGAATATGAGAAACTTACAATTGATGGATTCTTCACGGTGCGTCGCAGCAATCGTTATTGGTCAGGGACATGGAGTGATATGATAATTGAGCAGTATCTGATGAAGGGATTTAAATCTTCTGGGGGACTTACACATGGCAGGGGTATTACCGAGAGCACTTTAGCCCAGTGGATAAAAGCAATGCCAGCAAGTACACAAGTTTGTGATGCTGTGGAGAAATTTACTGGTGTTTCATCTGCAACAACTGAACAGCATGTTGAATTGAGAGAATCACGACAGTTTAATGATGAGAAGCACTTACAAATATTGCAGAACTGGCTACGATCTCACTCTCCATTTCAAGAAACTTTTAGTGGGTTGGTATCCTTGGGAACAGGAATAATTGCTGATGATTTAGTGAACTGTGACACAGCAAAATCAATTGGCTTAAAAGAAATGCATGATATGGATGGCAAGAAGTTCTCAACTATACACTTAAAAAGAAAGAACGCAGTACGGTCAATATCAGTCATGAGGAATGGACTGAAAGTTCGTGAGGATGTTGTTGCAGTGAACTCTCAACAGCTTTTCAGCAGAATAATATGTGTTTTGAAAAATGATGACTAACTTGCTAATTATATGACTTATGAATTGGCCCCTAAACCTCCTTCACTCTTTGACGACATCTCAATGAGAAAAGGGCACAAAGCAACCTTAGTGACTAAATTGGAATCATATGGACCTTGGGAAGGGTTAGTTTCAGATGAATACCAGTATGTTGTGGATGGTGGTCATCTTCTTCATAAAGTTGTGTGGCCAAGGCCAGCTATGTATCGGGATATTTTTCAACCCTACACAGGTTATGTAATCAATCATTATGGCAAAAATGCAACAGTTGTTTTTGATGGCTACCCAGTGACACCAACAACCAAATCTGAAGAGCAAAATCGTAGGGCATCCAAGCATTGTTCTATAGAAGTTGAAGTCAATGAGGAATGTTACTCAACGTTACCGCAAGCAGATTTCCTGTGTAATAAGCGTAACAAGACACTGCTGATCAGTAAACTGAAGGACCACATGCAGCGTGCTGGCATTACAGTTATAGTTGCCAAGGAAGATGCAGATATGTCTATTGTTCAAACTTCTTGGTCATTAGAAAATAATGGACATAATGTAGCAGTGGTGGGTGACGACACAGACTTACTAGTACTTCTAGTATCTCTTTCTAAATCATCCACAAAAATACTTTTTATTAAACCTGGTAAAGTACACAACCCCAACAAGATCTATGATATTAGGAAACTTATATCTAACCTGGGACGTCTTCGTCAACATCTGCTGTTCCTCCACGCTGTTACAGGCTGTGACACAACATCAGCTTTATATGGGAAGGGAAAGAAAAAGTCCTTTGATATTTTGAAGAAGAGCCAAGACATATGCAATACAGTGTCTGTATTTAATAACCGAGAAGCATCTAAAGATGAAGTGGCCAAAGCTGGCGAAGCTTTCCTCCTTTCTATGTACGGAGCGGAGAAATTTCAAACATTGGACAGGTATCGTTTGCATGCATACAAGAGAACAGTTGCAAAGATGTCACTTAAATCTGAGTTTCAGTTATCAACATTGCCACCAACAAGTGATGCAGCTCGCTTGCACTCGTTTAGGGTGTTCTACCAAGTACAGCATTGGCATGGTAACCATCTCTCTCCGGTCGAATGGGGATGGGAGAGTTCCAAAAATGAGCTGAAACCCATCCCTTCAATGAAACCTCCAGCTCCAGATGACTTGTTACATTTAGTCAGCTGTAGCTGTCGCAAAGGTTGCCGCCATCAATGTGAATGTCGTAGGGCTGGTTTATCATGCTCATCCATCTGTGGATAGTGTCGTGGTGTTGGATGTGAAAATTCACTACCATTTGAGGAGGATGTTGAAGAAGACGCTCATGAGATGAAAGAAAACTTAACATCAAGAATGTTTGAGCTCTGAGTGTGTTCTATTCAGATATAATTCAATCCATATTTACTTTCAAGAGTACCCTATATGACATACTTGTCCCACAATTACTTTATGCAAACCTGCTGTTATATTTTTTTGTGTTTGAGAGCTTATATTTGTATTAATGAACAATCTCTCAGTTGAAATATTTTCTTTCGTATTTATTGTTATTGTACATGTAAGTATAATCAAAGTGTATGTATTATTAATCCTACACAAGGTATTTGTCTGAAACCTCATTAATATATCAGGCATCCTTCTCTATTCTAAAAAAAAAAAAGGCACGAGATCCTTTCACTGCCATTGTAAATTTCACTATTAAGAAATGAATAATGATGCCTATTAAAACATTGTTCAATAATTTATCAGAATGATTGCAAATCAACACTTCTTAATTAAAAAAAAAATGTTTGATTCTGTACGTGAAAATTTGACATTTCAGTTTTCTATATATTTTCCTCCATAACTTTTTTATTTATGAATATAAGTATAAACTTGTATATGTGTTTCAAAAGAAGAAAGTTTGTTCTATAACTTTTGCTTAGAAGCATTTTGTCATATAGGACACCAGTTCTGTAGAAATTGTCTTTGAAAATAAATTCATTACTTTAATTTCAATATTTTTTAATTTTTTTCATATAGATTTTCTCATTTTTTAAATTAATCTAGTGAGTGCTATAAAACAATCAATTCTGAACAACTTTTATTGAGTGGTGTGTTTTGATAAAATTGATATTTTTCGAGATATTTGAATTTTAAGGAAATCCAATATGGCGGCTAACGCAAGCGTGGGAGACAGTGGGACTTTTAATATGTTGTTCAGGTCACAATTCTCTATACCTGTGCAAAGTTTCAGCTTTTATCTAATTATTTCCCAAAAATCCCCAATTTTGACCTATTGCTCCTGGGCTATTTGAGGGATTAGGAAATTATGCGTTAGCTTGTCTAACAACACGGACAAGTAATGCAGTAATTGAGCGGATGTTTTCTACGGTAGCTAATGTAAAAAAGAAATCAAGAAATCGTTTGGGCTCTGAAATGTTAGAGGCCATAATTAGAGTAGGAGCTCACTAGTGTACAGTTCCAAGGCAAATGCTGTCGAGATTGGAATGATTCAAGTCGACTAATGTAAATGAGAGAAGTAGCCTACCGAAGAGAATGAAGCTGATAATTTTTTGAGTTCCTGAATTTCAGTAACTAAATTAAGTGTTGTCATCATCAACCATCCCGAAACATCTCATAAGATGAATGTAAGCACTTCCTTCGCCCTTTTTCTTATGCCAGATTATTTCTCTTGTAATTTCAATATCCACATGTTAATGTATGATTCTTGAACATCTTAAATACATAGGCCTATAGATTAGATTTAGATAATGCCAGCGGGGAGCAAGATGTGAAAGAAATAGATATAAAAAAAGATCATTGGAAAATGGATATAAGGAGAAGAGGTCTTGTTGGAGGGATAAAAGAGTGTCCTTACCACTTGGTTTGGGGTTTTAGTTCTAATTTGGGTTTTTGTTTGGTCATCTTCAAGAGGAATAACATCCTTAGCAAAAATAAATATTGTGAGTGAAAGTATATACAGTATGTGTTATGCATCATCATCATCATCATCATCATCTCCCAAGCTCGTATGTGTGGTAGATATTATATTCAGTGTATAGCCTATGTGTACCTCATATTTATCGTATATGTCAATTCTCTCTCTCTCTCTCTCTCTCTCTCTTTCACACACGTACAGTGATTTTCATGTATGTTAAAATAAACGTATGTGTGTTTGTGCGTGTCAGTGTTTGTTGTTTATTATCTTTGCATTTTCCATTTTATGTTTGTTTGTAAATAAAAAAAGTGTTTGTTTATTTACATATGTATTTCTTTGTTTACATATTTATTTATTGCCATGTTTACTGTCAAGGTCATGATGATAAAACAAAATGTTAAAAATGCTTAGTGTTGTTATGTCAGTCAGTTGTTATGCCTGTTGAAATATTTGGCCGAAATTCGGCCCTGAACTGAAGGGGTAAAAGTTTGGCCGTCAGGTGAGGGCTGTCTCCCTCTCTCTCGGCACTCAGGCAGTGTTGCCGTTGTATCCGCATAAAGTCTCCGCAAGCGCTTAGTTCCGTTTTGTAGCGATGTTTGTTTACTTTTGACTTCTATACGAAATAAAAGAAAACGAAATTCTCACCTTACTCGGTAAACTAAATTATGTAATTTTCTAATTGTGAACAATATGTTTCATCCGAGTCTGTGTCACTGATATGTGTAATATCTGAATCGATGTGTTCATCACTATCTGACGATACAATTATGCACTGTTCTTCATCATCATTATTAACATTTTGAGGCTGCGTGTCACATATTATAACACGATTGTCTGCATCGATGTGTTCATCACTATCTGACGATATAATTATGCACTGTTCCTCGTCATCATTATTAACATTTTGAGGCTGCGTGTCACATATTATAACACTATTGTCTTGTTCATTTTCACTGTTTTCTTGTTCATCGTCAGCTTCGTCTGAAGATGAGTAATCTTCAGGAAAAAAGACCATTAACATGTAATTATGTGAATCATACGAATCCACTAATTCATTGTCGTCCTGAGTTTCACAAATTTCAACTTCAGTTTCTTCTTCTTCTTCTGAAGAAGAAGAAGAGCAATCTTCTGGGAACCAAATTTTCGATATATAATCACGCGGTTTGCGGCCACTCATGTTTTCTTCTTCTGCAGTAGACTATCTGCTGTATATGGTCACTATAAAGTATTGAACGGGATAAAACAATGAATGAACTCAGGTGAATGATAATGGCTTGGCGCTCTGAGAAGATAGAATACTTAGTCCGCATGAGTTATGGGTGCCACTTGACCTTTACGAGTTTTGCAGAGATGCAGGTATATATTATATTAGACGTTTCATTGTCTATGGAATGTGAGCTCCAAATATATGTTTTTGAAACTCTGGACATTACCTTTGTACATAGCAAATTAATTGAAAGCGAAGATTCTGTCATTGAAAATCCTTCGTTGAAAACACTGAGTATCGTACTTGTTTAGCGTAGCCTACCTAATATCGATAAAAGCTGTGTATGCACATAGAAGATTGGGGAGGTCATTGATCACTTCTTTACCGCACCTATTCGTGGGATATGATGATCATGAACTTCGCACATAGGGATTTGATCGATTTATTTTAATGTTATACTTACGGTGCATTATTCAATATATATATATATATATATATATATATATATATATATATATATATATATATATACAATAAAATGTTTAATTATATCTCAATACATTCCTTAGTATGATTCTAGTATGAATTTTTATATTATTAAGTGATACAAATCGTCAGAAAATGCAGATTTATTTAATTTATTGGATATGCAATATATATTTGCAAGTTTCGTTACTTATCTTAAGGTCTATGTAACACACACACACACACACACATATATATATATATATATATATATATATATATATATATATATATGCATGTATGAATATATATACATTCATGCATCTACTGTATATAAATATATGACCTTTTATATATAATTATATATACATGTATGTATAACTGAATCACGAAAATATGGAACGTGATGAATATATAAATAAAGATAAAATCCACGAAGGAAACGCTATATTTATTATATATAAATTGCCATATTTTTGTTACTTTTAAACAATTTCTCATTCAAATACAATATTATAAAATTATAAAATATTATAAAATATATTATATATTCTTATCAGAATATGATGGTGACATTTGATTGATTTACATAAATCTTAATATATTATCAAATTATTTCCTATATGATTTAATGAGTTATATACTGATACATAAATGCTGTTATGTTTATTACAAACTTATTTGTAAATATATCTTGGACAAATAAAAAAAGGAAAATCATGCTTCTCATATATTTATATATATATACTGTATATATATATATATATATATATATATATATATATATATATATATATATATATATATGTGTGTGTGTTTATATATATTTATATAAAAATAAAGATAAAATCCGTTTCCTTCGTGGATTTTATCTTTATTTATATATACATACATATAAACATATGTATATATAAACACACACACACACACACACACACATATATATATATATATATATATATATATATATATATATATATATATATATATATATATATATATATGAGAAGTATGATTTTTCCTTTTTTTATTTGTCCAAGATATATTTACAAATAAGTTTGTAATAAACATAACAGCATTTATGTATCAGTATATAACTCATGAAATCATCTAGGAAATAATTTGATAATATATTAACAGATTTATGTAAATCAATCAAATGTCACCATCATATTCTGATAAGAGTATAATATAATATAATATATTTTATAATATTTTATAATTTTATAATATTGTATTTGAATGAGAAATTGTTTAAAAGTAACAAAAATATGGCAATTTATATATAAATATAGCATTTCATATTTAACAAATATCTAATTTTATAGTTAACAAATATTGCATTTTATATCTAACAAATATTGCCTTTTATATTTAACAAAATATTGTCTTTTATACTTAACACAAATATTGCATTTTATATTTCTCAAATATTGCATTTCATATTTGACAAATGTTTCATTATCTATCTACATAACTTCCTCCTCTTCTTCCATGTCTTCATCTTTCGCATCTCTAAGATCAATTTTCAGTAGAGCATTCATCATCTCCTCGTGGGTTCAAATTTAACACATCCCCCTTTACCCTTTACAGCTTCTGAAACTCTTACTTACTAAATTTGCTTGAGTAGATGTTAGCAATTTATTTCGGATTTTAGGTTTTGTCAGATTCAGCTTTGAAAAAATTCTCTCTGCATCAGCGTTTGAACAAGGGAGTGTCAATATGTCCAACACAAACTAGGGCAAGAGCGTGAATAGTTGGTCATCGCCTTTCTGAAGCTTTGATAATCCGATAAAAAACGCCTCAGGATTCCTGGCCTGTTTCAGTTCTTCTGGGATGGGAGTCCTAGAGATACGTCGCCATTCGTCATCCAAAGACTGCATATTAATTTTATCTAGAATTCTAGGCACCCCCTTTGCCAAGTCATACGTATAGCGTTGGTGTCCTCATTGTTACATCAGTGCTTAAACAATTAGAAACAGAAAATATACTGCAATATTTCAAAAGCTTGCAACTAAAGGGAAATCGGGTTTTCATTTCCATGCAAGCTGTTACCATGAATTGCCTATATCGTGTTCTTACATCATTTGTCATGGCTAAGCTTGATCTTATTTCAGGTGTCTGCAGAAGCCCATGAACCTTAGCTCCGAGATAAATAAGTTCTAAAGGAACGAACTTTCTCTCTTCACTCGGATCTATTTCAGAGATGTCGGTGTTCCTTAATGCATAATGATCGTAGTAGCATTATGAGCATATATTTATTTACATACAAAAATATATTCAAAACAATAAAATAGACAACAATATGAATAAGAAATTCACAAGGATAGGCCATGAAGAAATTGCTGCAGACAATGCAGATGTGGAATCCGCATCTGCATACAAACTTGGATAGCGGCCCCGTAGACTTTTTATTCCGCATAGCGGACGAAATTTCGGCACTTGGGAACACTGGGCAGTCTGGCAACTCTGTTAATACAGCACGCCACCCGCCCAATATGGCGGCCGTTCAACCTTACTTTCCCTGAACTTGTTCCGCTTGTGCGTTTAACCGGTTTTTATTTAAACATAATGAAGGTAGTTTGGTGCTTTAATCATTTTAGCCGTATGTTGACTTAATCCGGTTGCTAATTACACCGGTTATGCGTATTTTACGGCGGTAATAACGCAGATGACTGCCGATATATAGGAACTAAATGTGAAATCAAGATGTGTGTTGTGGTAGTAGGCGTTCCTTCTCTAAAAGTGACACTATATATAAGGTTAGTACAACACCTGATTTTTGCCAAATTGGTTTGATATTTTATGAAGGACAATTCGATTGATAGTATATGAGGGTAATTCAGAGTGAAAATGCCGAGAATTTATTCACAGTCACTTTAAATTCGGAATGCGGGCTGATGTAATTAACCATTGACAAAGAAAGGCGGCCGTTAGTCAAAGTATGTAATGGGTTTGAATGTGAGAGTCTTTATGGATATCGAAAACGCCTCCAAGGGGCCGTAACAGACAGTACTCATTACAGTAGTTGTCAATAAGGTAAGTTTCTCATTAGCATATGGTCATGTAACCTTATAATATGTAGGCTCTTTATGCTCGGTAGCCCTGAGGAGGACGTCGTCTTGTCCAAAACTTGAGCGCCGATGATCAAGACATCTTTATCATCCGCATTGTTCAGATTAACAGTATGACGCCGCGTTGATGTTGAATATGAAGTTCATTCAATATATTATCCATTTCTTGTTGAAATTTGCACGAGGTGACTTGTAATTAAGATGATTAACGATGAAATATTAGCAGCCCGTAGGGAGCCTAGCCTTGAAAACATGGCGGCGAGGGCCGGCGATTTCAGCCGGCTCTTTAGTCAGACTTCAAAGTGGAAATCTCATTTAGGTTTGAAGTCATTTTGTGGCTGGAATTTATTTCATCCAATGGGGGGTCCTCAGGGCCAAATTGCACATTTTTTTTAACACCAAAATTAGATTAATTAATACAATGAGTTACAGAACGTAATGTGAGAGTTCATTCAAATGGCTTGTATCCAGGACATATATATATAATTATTTTAGGCAATATGATCCTCAGACTTGTTAACATGGGCAATGTAGCCTAGGCTATGTAGCCTATTGGCAAGGTGGCTAGGCTGTGTTGCCAATTGGCAAGGTAGCCTAGACTATGTAGCCTATTGGCAAGGTAGCTTGGGGTATTATTTTACAATAGTTCCAACTCATTCTATAATAATTATAGTATTATAGATGCATTTTGCATAAAAAATAATTAAACTTTGTCTCTGAACACTTTTTGGGGAAATTCACCATATCCCAGATATGAATGTTTATATAATCCCCATCCTTGGAAAATTTCTAAGTGTTTTGTTTACTTTAACACGGACACAGTTTGTGCTCTGATGCGAGTTTGTTTTTGTTTAGAACTGCATTGTGGTTCTGGTGCGAAATTTTTTCCCTTTAAAATTGCATTGTGGGTAGTTACATGTTGTCTGGGAGTCACGTGACCTAGTGAAAATCTTACAGGTGTCAGACATTCTCCTTTGTCATTTGGTTCAAGTCTGTCATAGAGTGAGGTCATGTCCAGTGTGTGTTCGTCTTGTAACTTTATTTTCACTTAATTCACGATTTCTTTGAAAATGAAACACAATGCATTGATTTTTAAAGACAACATGGAGTGTTACCTGCAGCAGTACAGTTCAGTTTTACACCAATTTTTATTTGAAGCTGCTAAATTATATCCACCTTTGTGACACTCAGCCACCATCACCACCTAGGGAATCATTTTCTGATGACGACGACGATGACCCTGTAGATGAGCCACAACCATCTTGTTCTGGATATAACCATTCAAAACGTTTGTGTCCATCCAATTAAGGTAAATCTATAATTGTTTTTAAAATATTGCAACATGATTTACCTTCTGTAACCCCTGTGGCTAGCGCAAGCAGCGAAACATTACCTCTTGCCATTTTATACGAGCCTGCCATGAATCATTATGAGTGCGGATAAGGCGCGAAGCACCATTCCGCCACCCCCTTGCGGTTAAGGGATGTTAGGCTACATTACACTAGCCTACGTTGCCTGACTATGGCTTGCTAGGTATGCTATGATTTACCTCGTTTTATTCATTAACACGTTGACTGCTATGTGCTCCATATATGGTTCACAGGGGACTCTCTGAATGAGCGATGTGTACCCTATGTGGTACACATGCTAAGAATTATATCTTTTTTTCAAGTATCCAAAATTTAATCAAAATGGGCTTTTTTATACCAAAATATTATTGTAATATATTGGAAATTAATTAAATTAAGCTAGAACATTAACTAAACACTTTATTTATTACTGAAAATAATCTTCATTTGCTGGCAAAAGGGGCATATTTTTTTTTTAATTCTTTCCTTCTTTCAGTAAAAAAAATAGAAAACATTATCATTAGATCAATAAAAATGCTATCCTTTTAACCTTAGATTATATTTATATAAATTCAGTAGAAAAATAAATCAGTTTGGCAAACATTTTACTTCTGAAAAAAATTAATAGAGGTGTATTATTTTACTTATGGACATTAATTGCTTTCAACATAAAATATAGGTTTTTCCGTTGTATTATGATGTGATTTGCATGATTTTGAGGTTTATTTCCATCGCAAATGAATACTTATCTTTCCCCGGCAAATGATATACTGTATACAAAATTAATAAAATTACGACTTGTCTGAATACTGCACCCCCCTCTCCATAGCTAATACGGCAAAACTGTGTTTACTGATTACAGTTTTGCCGTATTAGCTATGGAGAGGGGGGTGCAGTATTCTGACAAGTCGTAATTTTATTAATTTTGTATATATCATTTGCCGGGGAAGGATAAGTATTCATTTGCGATGGAAA
>JANJGK010005506.1:0-22500 GCA_039081455.1 Macrobrachium rosenbergii | reverse complement strand
GTGCTAAAAGTGTATTTCTGCTTTCAGTTTTGGGGTAGCGGAACGGCGCTGTGCGCCTTATCCGCATTTTTTAAAATAATCTGGCAGGCTCGTATGCTCTGGCAAGCGGTAATATTGCGCTGCGCGCGCCAACCACAGGGCTTACAAAATATGTAAAAAAAGGTTTCTGTTACCGTCACTGAGAGAAAGTGGTAGCGAAACGTCCTGCAAGACCCTTCTCCTCCTACCCCATATACATGCTTCAGGTGTCTGCCGACAAATGTAAAGTAATTTTGTAAGTTATATATGGTAAAATCATGTTGCGAAGAGACGTCAATATATTTGTGAACGGAAAAGTACTGGAAGAACGTTGTAGGCACAAGCTACAACGAATAGGAAACGGTTATAAAACAGTTGAGCAAAAGGAATACATGTAACTGAGTTTATGTATCCCCCAAATTCTCCACCTGGGTGAAACGTAATGTTGGGGTAACGTTGCAACGTGATTGGTTGGGTACAGCCACCCGCCAAAAAACCCACCAACTACTCTCTCAGTTGGAGGCATTGGATGAACCGAAAGCTCCCCTGTAAGACCGCGCATGCGTGACATGGCCTGGAATCAGCAGTAGTAGTGGTATGTGAAAAGTGCCTTTGTAACGGCTCGCACTGTCCATTTATTCCCCCTTATTTTTACGTTTGTTTTTCGTGTTCCAAATGACATATATATAACTGGAAATACAACAACAAATTGCCCAAACCTTTTCCCAAGTTATTTACCCCACCCAGAACCCCGGATTCCCAACGGGTCCCCCTCACCGTGAGCTATTCTCGAAAGTGTTTTTACCCACCCAGGACCCAGATTCCCAACCGGTCCCCCTTACCGTTGGCTACAGTTCTAAGGTAATTTACAGCTTAATTACAGCTGAGCGACAAAATATTACTTTAAATTCTTGTTCAGCAAGTAAAGTTCTATAGAAAAATGTCAACTGCCATAACCTAGCCCACCGCGGACAGCCGGCTTAGATCTACCATTAATTCAAATGCTGTTTTGTGTCGATGGTGATTTACCCCACCCAAAACCCCCCATTCCCAAAGGGTCCCCAACCTTGTTGGATGTAGTAGGGGTGTATAGGCTTGAAACTCAAAAACAACTCATTTCCTTGATGTATTACTATCATAACCATTCAGAACACATTAAAACACACATGAAAATACATAATTACTTTAGAAAAATGGAGTTGGAACTGTTGTAAAAATTTACCTAGCTAGGCTATATAATACCCTATTGGTAAGGTAGCCTAGGCTATGTACCCTGTTGGCAAGGTAGCCTAGGCTATGTACCCTGATGGCAAGGTAGCCTAGGCTATTTTATCTATTGGCATGGTCAAGTTGGGATTCCAGCAGGCTACAATCTTGTGACACCCTGGTTGGGTCAGGTCAGGTCAGGTCACGATGTCCTAGGGTGAGTTAGGTCAAGTTAGGAAAAAGTCGCATTAATTTTTGGTGGAAGTAATTAAGTCAGATAGAGAAAAGTCACAATTTGGTTAGGAAAAAAGTCACATTAATTGTTCCTGTGACATTTTTACCTGGGACTTTTTTCTGTGACTTCCATGACTTTTTTGGGTCACTTTCAAGGAAATATTATGGGACTCATTTTCCTTTTCCTGTGACTTTTAACATGACTTTGTCCCATACTTTTTTTACTAGTGACTTTTCCCTGTTACTTACCAGTTTTTTTTCCTGACTTTTTTTGCACGTGACTTCTTACCAGTGACTTTTTTACCTTTGGCTTTTTTTAACCAGTGACATTTTACCTGTGAATTTTTACTTGAGAATTTTTACTTGTGACTTTTTTACCTGACTCTTTACCGGTGACTTTTTTTACCAGTGAATTTTTCTTGTGACTTTTTACCTGTGGCTTTTTTATCAGTGATTTTTTCCTATGGCTTTTTACCTGTGACTTTTTCATGGCTTTTTTTTACGTGTGACATTTTTACCCGACTTATTTTCTGTGACTTTTTTCTGACTTACCTGTGACTTTTTCCTGACTTTTAGCTGTGACTTTTTTTTAACCTGTCTTCTTTACCTGTGATTCTTGTGTGTCTTTTGACCGCAACTGAGAAAAATAATGAATCAAATTACAACTTCTTTCCCCCCCCCCCACCCCTTCCATAGCTAATACAGCAAAATTTGTAACTGGTAAGCACCCCTGGGTTAGTTTAGGGGGTAACGCCATCAGTGCAACTCACGCACTGCACTGTAGGCATTACTTGAGATTCTTTGCAGCGTCCCTTCTATGGCCCCTAGCTGCTTCAACCCCTTTCGTTCTTTTACTGTACCTCCATTTATATTCTATTCCATCTTTCCATATTCCTAACAGTTGATTCACAATGCAACTGCTTTGAGGTTTTCCTCCTATTACATCTTCCTAACCTTTTACTGTCAACTTCCATTTCAGCGCTGAATGACCTCAAAGGTCCCAGTGCTTGGCCTTTGGCCTAAATTCTGTATTCCATTCCAGTAGGCCATAGCTCATGTCTCCCTTATAGTGACTTTAATTCACTTGGTTTTCTGTGTTGCACCCTCAGGAATGGTGTAGCCTAACGCCAATTTAAGTACAAGCACTGCTCGAGCATTTTGTTTTAAGCCTGTGGGGTAAACTGTACTTAAGTTGCCGCGGCCTGACTCCCGCCAGTTGCCTACTAGGACAGGTTACCGCCTTTTTGGAGGTCAGGGCACGTCGCCCTAAGTTAGGTTAGGTAGGTAAGATGTGGTTAGGTCAGGACCTGTTATTATAGGAAAGGTAATGTCTTATATATGTACGATGAACTTGTCCCGTTCGGCAACTGGCAGGAATCAGGCTGCTCAACTGAAACAAAGTTTTACCAGTGCATTTTTGGGGGACCTTCGTTTGTAATTGCTTTGATTAGGGCAGTTATTTGTAATTTTTGAGGATACTTTACCAAAGTGAGTAGCACAAACGTAGCTTGTCGTGCCCCCATAACCAATTTAGGCGAGGCTAGGTTTGCTTTCCGCTGGTGTAATTCTTGCCGCTGATTAACCGATGGCTGCAGATAATCAAATTTTCTCCTGCTATCTGCTTCTATGAATCTTTATACACGTTTTTGTAAAACTGACTTCAGCTGCGCAGCCTCGTTCCCGCCAGTCGTCAACCGACATGTTCCTCATACATAAATGGACATAACCTTTCCTATAATGCCAGGTCCTGACCTAACCAGATCTTACCTACCTAACCTAACATAGGGCACCTTGCCCTAACCTGGCTGGGGGGGCTTTGCTCCCCCTGGACCCGCCCAAAAAGGGCATAACCAGTCCTGGTCAGCAACAGGCGGGAATCAGGCCGCGCCGCTGAAGCAAAGTTTTACCCACATTTTCCTCTTACGAAATGAAATCTAAATTATATTATTGTAATGTTCTGCATTCATAGTCAAATACAATGTATTTTTCTTTTCAGCATCTTCTGTTGGGTGCCACGCTTTGCCCTTCAGTCAGTGGGGGGGGGGGGTGTCGGTGTCAATTCCACGAATGTACTGGAGGCAAACACTAAAAGATTCAGAAGAGCCCCCGCACCCCCCCCCCCCACTCCACTACCGCCGCCCTTGGAATTTGGGCATAGAAGCACTTCCAAGAAGTCTTTTGGGACCCACTGAACTGGACCTCTACTACTACACAATTAATGTAAGTTTGAATTGTTACTGTTCCTATAGTGGGATTAGTGCTGTCATTGCACCCCACTTGGAGCACTGTAGGCATTACTTAAAGTTCTTTGCAGCAAGCCTTCGGCCCCCAGCTGCAACCCTTTTCGTTCCTTTTACTGTACCTCCTTTGATATTCTTGTTCTTCCATCTTATGTTCGTCAACCCTCTCCTAATAATTGATTCGTAGTGCAACTGCTTTGGGGTTTTTTCCTCATGTTACTGAGCCTTTCAAGCCTTTTTTTATATACTTGATCATTTCCGTTTCAGCGCTGAAAGCCTCATACGTCCCAGTGCTTGGCCTTTGGCCTCAATTCTATATTCAGCTCAGTTCCTCCTCAGTGCAAGTTTGATTTCATTGCCAAATGTTGGACAGTACTGACACTCAATTATCAGTCTTATCAGTGGTAGTGTTAGGTGGAATGTTTCAATGCAGTGGATCTTGCCCTTTTTATTTCCATGCCCCCTCTAAGAGATGGCCCTTCCCTCCACACCACCTCTAAGAGATGGCCCTTCCCTCCATGCCCCCTTTGAGAGATGGCCCTTCCCTCCGTGCCCCCTTTGAGAGATGGCCCTTCCCTCCATGCCCCCTTTGAGAAATGGCCCTTCCCTCCATGCCCCCTCTAAGAGATCGCCCTTCCCTCCAGGCCCCCTTTAAATGACGGCCCTTCCCTCCAGGCCCCCTGTAAGAGATGGCCCTTCCCTCCACACTCCCTTTGAGAGATGGCCCTTCCCTCCACGCCCCCTTCTGAGAGGGGCCCCTTCCCTCCACGCCCCCTCTGAGAGATGGCCCTTCCCTCCACGCGCCCTCTAAGAGATCTCCCTTCCCCCCATTCCCCCTCTAAGAGATCACCCCTCTCCTATTCCCCCTCTAAGAGATCACCCCTCTCCTATTCCCCCTCTAAGAGATCACCCTTTCCCCCATTCCCCCTCTTAAGAGATCACCCTTCCCCCCATTCCCCTTCTAAGAGGTCTCCCTTCCCCCCATTCCCCCTCTGTGCCAAACCCTGGGTAGACATGCTGCAGCCTGCATCCTCTTCTCTTTCCTACGTATGAAATTCGAATTTCAATATTTTTATGGTGATTAGAGATGAAATAATAATGATAAAGTATTCTCTCGCGTATTGTTATACGTGAGAAAAATCATACTTGCAATCAACTACTCTTTTAATGACGTACATTACATTAAATCAAGCAAAAAAAAGGGGGATGGGGGTGGGACAGCACACATGTATGTGGGTAAACTTGCTTCAGCCTGATTGGTTTTGTGTTGTCTACTTATGAGATTTGGATTTTGAATATTTTTACAGTGAATAGAGACGAAACATCAAAAGTGATCAAATATGTCATACTTAGTTAACTAACTTGTAATGAAATATGGCACAGTAAATCAGACAAAGCAAAAAAAAATATAACATCACACACCTACATTTGCTTGCACTGATTCGATGCCATTGTGAACTTCCTGGAGCATTAGTTTTGTATTTTTATGTTTATGATACAGCAGCAATTCATATTTCATGAAAGGATATGTACAGTACAGAGAGAGAGAGAGAGGGGGTGACTGAGATATGTTTACATCGGTAAACAAATGAATTGGGAAAATGCTGTTTTGCTATTTGAGTAATTTTACATTAATGTAAAGTGTTAGTTTACCTTTGTACAGTATACCTGTTTTACATTTGTACAAAAATAGAAATAATAATTCTATTAATACATTCGTTTCTTTTAGCAAGTAAAAAATATGTGCCAATTCTTTCTGAAAGAGGGTTAGTCAATCACCAGATTCTGAGAACGTAAACATTACAAATAGTGGGACGATTTTTAAAAATTTTCTACATATTATGATAACATATCAGTGCAATAATACAATATATGTATATGGATTCTGTAAGTAAAATAACAGTTTCATTACCATTACCTTTAAGTTAAGTACAGTTGTAATAGCCTATTTGACCTTTACAAAAGGATACTATGAGAGTAACACTCGGACTACCCTAGGTCTTAAGTTTACACATTTTATCTTTCGTATGGTAATAAAATATGGTAACAACTGATAAGGGAGTTGCTGTATAAAAATACATTGTTCCTAAACAAATACAAACCCTTGGTCCTGTACTTGCATGCGGTTACTTTTGGCGAAGCTGAACTGGCCGCTAAAGAATTTACAAGGTGGTGCAGTAGTATAGCTACCGGCCGGGTAGTTGGGTGGTTGCAGTGGGGGACCCACGCTACCACCCGTCCAGCGTCACGCATGCACTATACTTTCTGGCCTTGTCTGAAGCGGACGTGTTTTCCTGGCTCTCTGCTCGGACCTTCCTGGAAGCTAAAGCTTCGCCTTTTCATGGTGTTTGTTCCTGTTTGTTTTTTCTTGAGTATAATTGTGCATGTTTGTGATGATGGATGAGTTATCACAAACCCATGACTGATAAGCCTGTGTGCCGGGTATGTCCTGGTAGGGATAAAAAGTGTGGCACCTTCCACTGTAGCGCAGACTCAGATCCTCACTCCCTTTGCCTAAAATGTAGGAAAGGGAGTAAGGACCCTTCTGATTGTACTGTAGACAAACCTTGTGAGGAGTGTAGGCTTTGGTCCCCCGAGCAGTGGAATAGGTATTCTCGGAGGCCTAGGTACAAGCGTAAGGAGACCAAGGCGTCGGAGGTGCTGTCTTTGGCACCTTTGACTCCGCCAGATGCAAATCCTTCGCATTCGTATATAAGCCCGAAGGCCTTCCCTTGCTGCTGGTTCATAGTTCTGAGTCTGTCTCGCTGTCCCCTGTGTCTGCATCCGCAGTCACAGAGGAGGCAAGATTGGTGGACTTAGGCTACACTCCTCTTAGTTCTCCTCCTCACCCAGAGTCACTGATCCCTGGGGTAGGGAGAGCCCCCTACCCGTCTTTGTCTTCCACAGGGTTGGCATCCGTGCCTGGTTTGAGTCAGGCATGGGAGGCACTCGAGATGGGTGGTATGCCTGATCTGCCATCGCTCCTCACGCACATCAACAGTGCTGCACGAGTGGGAGTACTCCTCCCTCCTCCCACTACCCACACGGTCGACGCTCTAACCACCACCACCATCACCACTGTGCTGCCGGGGAATGTGATGACTACCATCGGAATGCACCATGCATATGGTGCAGTCCCTACTCCAGCTGTCTCCGTGTCGACGGTGGCTGGGCTGGTCTGCTCGGTTACCCCGTCCCCGCCTGGCTACGCTCCCACGCCTCCCACCACGCTTCCACCGTTGCCCGTGCCTGTCATGCAGACATTCCCATTGTTGCCTGCGTCTGCCTCTGTGATGTGTACTACCACTGTCAGTTCATGGCATGAGTTTCCAGCCAGTCATTGCGCTCGTGTCATCTGCTGTTGCTGCTCCCGCCCCCGTCGACCCCTGGTCTGTCTTCAGTAGGTTGGGGGATGTTGTGTGGACTCTTATCAAGAAGAAGAAGCATGCACGCCAGCCGTCTACATCTTCGTCTTCTACTTCGTCGTCGTCCTCGTCTTCGTCTGTCTCTTCATCCCCCTCTTCTAAAACCAGTCGGTCTAAGAAGGGGAGGGTGGATGCTCTCCCCACCCAAGACGACTCACTCCTCTAAGGGGGCACAGTCGTCCCCTCAGGGGAAGACTGCTGGATCTCTCGCTGGGAAGGTTACCTCGGTACCCCCTTCAGACGGTTCAGGGGCTTCGTCCTCTCGAACTGATTCCGTTTCGACACCTCGTAAGCAAGCGTCGAACTGATTCCGTTTCGACACCTCGTAAGCGAGCGTCGCCGAAGGCACGGTCGCCTAAGGGAGACCTTGCGGCCTCGAGCCACTCCTCTCCTGTAGCAAGCTCGGGCACGGAACGAGAGAAAGGGAAAAGCCTTCAGGCTTCTCCTCCTCCTAAACCGTCATCCTCGTCCAAGTTGGACAAAGGATCGTAGGAGAAGGTGTCCAAGGACCTCTGTGCTTCGAAGGCATCAGGAGGAACCAAGAAGAGGTCCCCGCAGTCTTGTTCGACTGCTTCGGCATCGAAGAAAGCTGGAACACGCCCGGACGTTAGGGACAGCGGTCTCCAATTGGCAGTCCGTGCCCCTGCGTTGGTCTCCTCTACACGCTCTAGTGTGGAGGACCGTCCAGCGTCGGAGCGTGGATCGGCTGTGAGGAGGCCGTCCCCTGATCGTCAAGATGGTCGCTCACCCAGACGAGTAAGTCTGTCTAGGCCCTCTCGCGACGCTTCACCGCGGGTTGGAGATCGTGAGGGGTCTGTGGCTTCCTCTAGTTATACCAGTGGATGCAACGGTAGTGTTTGCTCTGCCTCTCCCACCCCCTCAACTTCCTCGGGATTCTCCAGGAGGAGACGGGGTCGGTAGGATTGCTGGAGTTGAGGCTCTTGTGCAATCAGCATCAGAGACGTCCGGTCCTTCCTCACTCCAACCGAGTGAGAGGTCGTACCCCTCTGTTGTAAGGGGCAGAGATACCGGGTCTGTCTCGGGCTCTCCTGTTGGAGGGGCTTTTCTGGAAGACTGTCTCTTGGAAGGTCCTCTTCCAAGTGATCCAGACACTCCAGAAATGCATAGAGCATTTGTTGAGGCCGTTACGCTGATTTGTCAGCACAATGGTGTGGAGGAACTACTTCCAACTGTTGAGGTCGTTGCGCTGATTTGTCAGCACAACGGTGTGGAGGAACCACTTCCAACTCCCTTGGAAGAATGGTCGTCCAGATTGGAGGAGTTTTACGCTAACAAGAAGGAGCCGAAGCCCTCCCTTGGACTATCGTGGGCACCCTTGGCGGACAGCGTCCTCAAGCAGGTGAACGACTTGGTCTCCGGATCAACGTCTTCGCTTTGCTCGGCTCGCTCCACCAAGCTATTACCTCCCCCTCTACCGAAACAGAAGAAATACTAGATGCCCTCGGAGGGAGTACTGCAGCAGAAGGTAGTGGAACCGGGCCTAGCTTGTCTAGCTCCTGGTACCACTTCAGCTCAGCTAACTGGGGAGCCTGCGCTCCTCACGCAAGCTGAGCTGAACGCCCTGGAGGGGACAGCTCTGTCTGCTCTCCAGGCGATCTTCTGGCTCGACAACTGGGCCTTTGCGTTGTCGAGGATCCCATCTTCGTCTGGCTGTCAGAGCAAAGACCTGACCTTCAGGAGTCTTTGCCAGTCAGGTGGAAAGGCCATTTCTTTTATAGCCCACCAGATGGCAAACTTGTGGGTAAACCTGGTACTGAAGAGACAGGATGCGGTGTTGTCCCGAATCTACAGATCAGTGGGCACCGAAGCTGCAGTCTCCTTGTGCAATGGATCAATTCTGGACACCATTTCCCTCTTCCCCAGAGGAGAAGTGGATGCCGCAGTGGACAAGAGGAAGACTGATGAACGCGACCGTCTTGTCCACCAGGCAGCGGCAAAAGGTGTCGTGCAGCCTTCCTTCTCGTCCTGTGGCCAGGACTGTGAGCCAGGCTAGCATCTCAGCCCCGAAGAAGCCTGGTGCTTCGACGGGTGCTTGAGGAAAAGTCCGGATCTCTTCTCCCCCACGGAAGGAACCGCAGGGTCCCTTTCGCCAACCTGTCCCCTCCAAGAGGAAAGGTAAGGCAAAGAAGAAGGGAGGAGCTCACTAGGGATGGCGAGCCCCCTCAGATGCTGCCGTCGGTGGGGTGGGTGCCTATCATGCCACTGGGCAACTTGGCAGCGATACGGAGTGGAGACCTGGGTAGTGAATGTCCTTCGGGAGGGTATTCTCTACCCTTCGAGTCGCCGCCTCCCCTCACCAACACGCCGGTCCAGTTCCCATCTTACCTTCAAGACCCCCAGAAGAGAGAGGCCCTGCTTTGGGAGGTCGAAACTATGTTGAGCAAGGGAGCCATCGAAGTCGTCGAGGCTCGATCTCTGGGCTTCTACAGTAGGATCTTTCTAGTGGAGAAAGCTTCCAATGGGTGGAGGCCAGTAATCGACCTCTCCCCCATGAATCGTTTCATTCGCCAGACTCGGTTCAAGATGGAGACTGTGCGCACGGTACTGTCAGCCATCAGGGAGGACGACTTCATGCTGACGGTGGACTTGATGGACGCGTACTTCCAGGTACCAGTTCACCCATCCTCTCGTCGGTACCTTCGCTTTGTCCTCGGAGGAGTGGTCTACCAATTCAGGGTACTATGTTTCGAGCTGTCGACCGCTCCACAGGTGTTCACATGAGTGTTCACCCTGGTGTCAGTTTGGGCCCATTCACACGGGATATGTCTTCTGAGGTATCTCAACGATTGGTTAGTCCTGGCAAACTCATGCATGCAGTTGCTACAGGACAGAGATCGCCTCCTCGAGTTGTGTCGCGAGCTGGGTATCGTGATCAACTTCGGGAAGTCGGATCTCATTCCCAAACAGAGGACTCAGTATCTGGGCTTGCTGATTGATACGGCAGCAGACAGTGTCTTTCCCTCAAAGGCTCGCATCAGCACGTTCAGGAAGGTGGCAAGGCAGTTCCTGTCGAGGCAGGTACAGCCAGCTCAACAGTGGCAAGTCGTGATTGGTCACCTGTCGTCATTGGAGAAGCTCGTACCGCACGGTCGGCTCCACCTTCGGTCTCTCCAGTGGAGACTGAGGGACTTCTGGGATCAGTCTCGGGCGCCCCAGTTGGTTCTTGTACCCATCTCTCAGGAGGTGAGGGACGATCTCGATTGGTGGTTGGATGACAGGAACCTCTGCATAGGGACGCACATGTCCTCTCAGCCTCCAGACTTGCTGCTCTTCACAGGCGCATCAAAGGAGGGCTGGGGTGCACACCTGGAGTAGTTGCTGACTTCAGGCGTGTGGGACCATCACGACAAGCACCTTCACATCAACGTCCTGGAGATGAAGGCAGCTTTCTTAGCCCTTCAGTGCTTCCAGGACCGTGATGGGACACTAGGTGGTGTTGATGAGCGACAACATGACCGTAGTGGTATACGTCAACTAGCAAGGGGGACTTGTCTCCCGAGCTCTCCACACGTTGAGGGTGCAGGTGCACGAGTGGGCAGTAGCCCACTCTGTGGAGCTGTCAGCCAGATACATCCCTGGCAAGAGGAACGTTCTGGCAGACACGCTCAGCCATCGGGATCAGGTGATGGGATCCGAGTGGTCCCTTCACCAGAGCGTGGTGGACAGGCTCTTCAACCTGTGGGGGTGTCCAGTAGTGGATCTGTTTGCCATCCGGTACAACAGGAAGCTTCCAACCTTCTCCGTCACACCGGACCCATGGGCAGCTGCAGAAGACGCTTTCCAACACTCGTGGGACAACCTCGCGGTGTATGCCTTTCCCCCATTCTGTCTGATTCGTCCAGTTCTCAGTCGAGTCCTGGTGTCGACAAATCTGCGAATGATCTTGGTGGCCACCAAGCGACCCGAGGCCGCTTGGTATCCGGACCTGCTGGCTCTGCTTTCCGAGACACTGAGAGAGCTTCCCCTCTGGCACAACCTTCTACGTCAGCCGCATTTAGAATGGTACCACCAGGCCGTGGCCTCGCGGTCACTTCTCGCCTGGAGGTTATCCACCATCTCTTGTGAGCAAGAGGCTTATCTCGCCGAGCAGCGACAGAGATGGCAGGATGCCTCAGGAACTCTTCTGCAGCGGTTTACCAGGGGAAGTGGGTCATCTTCTGTGGTTGGTGTTGTAGACGGGGTTATTCTCCGGTCGGAGCCACTCTTCAGCAGGGAGCGGACTTTCTCATCTATCTTTGTCGAGAGAAGCTCCTATCAGTTTCAGCGGTAAAGGGATTCAGAGCTGCTTTAGCCCTGGTCCTGAAGTTGAAAGGCATCAATATCTCGTCCTCCCTGGAGATATCATTGCTGATGAGGAGCTTTGAACGGTCTTGTCCTCCCAGGGAACTCAGGCCCCCTGAGTGGGATGTCTGTCTCGTTTTGTGGAGCCTGACTCGTGGCCCATACGAGCCACTACAATAAGCCACAGACAGGGATCTTACTCTAAGACCGTCGTCTTGCTAGTCCTGGCATTGGCGAAGAGGATTAGTGAACTACAGGGGCTTTCTTTTGCAGTTAAACACTCAGGGGGATGGGCATCGGTGACGTTCAAGTTTGTCCCGGAGTTCATAGCGAAGACACACAATCCAGCGACCCCTGATGCTCGATTTGAGTCTTTCACAATCCCATCCCTGGGTGACTTCGTTAATGATGACCCTAATGAGATGCTGATGACCCTAATGAGATGCTGCTCTGTCCTGTATGGGCGCTACGGCGCTATCTGAGGAGGAACTCGGCATCTCAGGCCCGAGCGTCGACGACTCTTCGTTAGCACCGGGGTCCCTAAGAAGGTGGTGTTCAAGAACACGATCTCCTAATGGCTTCATGAGGTTATCAAGAAGGCGTATGCAGCAGCTGGAGAGGACGACACCAGCGCTCTGCGTCCATGCGGCCATGAAATCAGAGGGATTGCGCCTACTTTGGCATTCAAGAAGAAACTCAGTTCAGCAGGTACTAAGGGCGGGGGGTGTGGTCACGCCAGACCACATTCACCTCTTTTTACCTGCAGGACGTTACCCATAGGTCCTTGGATACCTTCTCCTTGGGACCAGTGGTGGTTGTTCAACAAGTTGTGTAACTTACCCAGCTCCTATACAGGACAGTGCTGTGTCTCGTCTGTTGTACGTGCATGATTGGGTGTGAAAGGTGAGTGACTGGCTCTCTCTTCCTTCCCTTCATCCGGCTTCTTCCTTTGGGTAGAGAGTTTGGGCCGTACAAGCTGAACCAGATGTCAGATGCAGGTGAGTTTCATGACTTGAGTATCCTAATCTTTGTTGCCTTTCAGGTACACATTAGATGTAATGTCCCCTCCTTCCCTTACAAGGCGGGGAAGGGGTTGCAGGCTAATTACCAAACCCATTCTTCATTTTGGTCCTTAGTACCTGACATCCTCAGATCACCTCTTCTGTGGCTGGGGAAGGTTCTCTCTGTCTTTTACCTTGCTGTGTGTTCGCTTACCTACTGTAACTTTGTCACAGCAGGGGTGGTCTAGTAGACTGTTTCGTGACACTTCATTTCACATAACAGTGGTCACGGTCCGGTGGCTATGCCCTCCTGGTTCTTACCCCAGGAGGACAAAAGATGTGGTAGAACTTCCAGTCGTTCAGAGACCTACACTCAGATTCCTCCCACCGAATCATGAGTCCCCATACAAGTAAAGGACCAAGGGTTTGTATTTGTGTAGGAACAAATCACATTTTTTAAAGGTAAAATGCATTTTTCCTAACATACAAACCCGAGGTCCTTTACTCAGGTAACCCACCACAGCCTCCCCACAATCTGCCCTAGGCCAGAAAGCAAAGTGAATGCGTGACACCGGGCGGGTGGTAGCATGGGTCCCCCACTGCAACCACCCAACTACCCGGCCAGTAGTTATACTACCGCACCGCCTTGTTAAGTTCGCCGAAAGTAACCCCATATAAGTAAAGGACCTTGGGTTTGTGTTAGGAAAAATGCATTTTACTTTTAAAAAATGTGATTTAATGGTCATAAAACCATGGTAGGCTACCTGCCTGCTGAACTGTGTTATTTACTAGGGAGAGAAAAAGAAGTGGTTGCAGTTTTTTTAGTGTGTGTTTCTACAATATATTTATTACAGGTATGGGGAAAAAGGTAGGTAAATCCATAAAGTTCTCTGGTTAAAGTGTGATGGTTGTTGTTTATAAGCATACTGAGTGTTTACATTTACGTGGTATTGACAAGGTTAGGTGTGGAAGGGTACAAAGTTTTTTTTTTTTTTGCTTGCCATTATTTGGATGTCACCCTCATCCTTGGCTCTGTTAATCCGGATAATTGAAGAATTACTTTATATATATATATATATATATATATATATATATATATATATATATATATATATATATATATATATATATATATATATATATATATACACACATATATACATATACCCATATACACATATACATATATATACATTCAGAAAGCTACAAACGTCCTTTAATATCCAATTCACTCTACCTCGGAAGTAATATATTTTCATATATGTTAGTGTGTCACTGTAGTCCTGATTCCTCGTCCGTCACTGGTTCGACCCCACGGGACGGTGGACTTATTATCAACTAAAAATTCCCCTTCGGTAACATATATGAAAATATATTACTTCCGAGGTAGAGTGAATTGGATATTAAAGGACGTTTGTAGCTTTCTTTGTATATGAATCACGGTGATGTGATAGTCATATATATACATATATACATATATATACATAAATTATATATATAATATATATATATATGTATATTATACATATATATACATATATATACATAAATTATATATGTATAATATATACATATATATGTATATATACATATATATGTATATATACATATATATATATATATATATATATATATAATATATATATATATATATATATATATATAATATATATATATATATATATATATGTATATATACATATATATATATAATATATATATATATATATATATATATATATATATATATATATATATATATATGTATATATACATATATATATATATATATATATATATATATATATATATATATATATATATATAAATTATATATATACATATATATATTTACATATATATATACATACATACATATATATACATATATATACATATATATAATATATATGTATATATATTTATATATAATATATATATATATAATATATATATGTATATATATATATATATATATATATATATATATATATATCTATAATTATATATATATATATATATATATATATATATATATGTCTGTATATGTATAAATATATATATATATATATATATATATATATATATATATATATATTAAATATATATATATATGTATATATATATATATATATATATATATATATATATATATATATATATATATATTTATATATACATTATATATATACATATATATATGTATATATATATATATCTATATGTATATATATATATATATGTATATGTATGTATGCATATATATATATATATATATATATATATATATATATATATATATATATATATGTATTTATATATACACATATATATATATGTATAAATGTGTATATATAATTTATGTATATATATGTATATATATTTATATACATATGTACATATATACATACATATATACATACATATATACATACATATATACATATATACATACATATACATATGTACATATACATATACATAGATATACATATATGTATATACATATGTATATATATACATATATATACATATATTTATATACATATATGTATATATATACATATATATATACATTATATATATACATATATATATATATATATAATTAATAATTATATATATATACATATATATATACATATATATATATAAAACCTGAAATGTCCAACATTAGGAATCATTCATTAATTTGTAAGAACCCAATAAACTATAAAAACTTTGAAATAGTGACCACGACGCAGAAGGAACACCTCCTTAATATTTTGGAATCCTTGGTTATCAAGAAAATTGTTCCATCGCTCAAAAATCATTTAACTTCAACCCCCTTATACATAGCCTAGTACCCCTCCCCTATTCCTGTTTACTTCCTAACTTTGTTTACTTTCATCCTCTGGACTTTACTACAGAAGGTATTCTATTCCTTGTTTTGTCATTGTCATTTTCGGTCTTTAAAGCATTTTAATTTTGTAAGCTCTGTTTTAAGTTTTAATTAGTGTTTTTTTTTTTTATCTTTTTAGCCAGAAAAGATGGGATATGGGTGATCCCGAAGCGCAGCTATTAATAAATTTGTCAATGATGAGCTGACTGTTCTTCCTATACATACATCCTACTATAAGACTGTTTGGCTTAGCCTCCCCCTGAAATAAGAATATATATATATATATATATATATATATATATATATATATATATATATATATGTATATATATATATATGTGTGTATATATATATACATAATATATATATATTGTTATGAATTCCAATAATTTTCTCGATCTTTCATAAATCTCAGATGGAATCACAGTCCGTTCTTTATATAATTTTCCACAATAGATGGTCATGCAGTGGAATAAAATAACCAGCAAAACTTATCACGTCAATTTTCACCACTTTGTCAATTATTTACAAAAGCCAATACCTCTAGATTTTTGTATGTACAGCTATCACCACAGGATAATGAACTCAATCAACTCAAGACATGAAAACTCCGATGTAAGTTTTACAAAGGACAAGAACCTGAAAAGGAACTAAGTAATTACATTCTTTCCAACAGATGGCGCTAGAAGTAAAGTAATTTCACAGTTACCAACAGATGGTGTTAAATGAAGTTTATACAAATTGAAAATAAATTTAATTGTTTGGGTTTTGATATATTCCTCCCCTTTTGAGAGTAAAATTACGTGAAAAAATTACAAAATTGAGTTCAAAATAATTACATAAGATCATACATAATTTGGTGAGGTTCAACACAAGTCGCAAAGAGTATAAAAAACAGTATATTATTCTGAAGTTAAGGACTTTATTATCTGACATAGCTGGGAGTTGAGGTAAGCGTGCATCTGCAATATTATTTTTAAATCCTGCAATTTTTCTAACTTCAATATTGAAGGACGACAGTATCTACGACCACCTTAGTAGTTCTTGGTTGCTGAACTTCGCTCGATGTAGGAAACTGAGGGGCATGTGGTCTGAATAAACTATGACTTTCTCAAGGCCTTCCAAGTAGGGATGAAGGTGCAACACCGAGTCGACGATGCTAAATAGTTCCTTCTCAACGGTTGCCCATCGGAGCTGTGCGCCTTTGAAGAATCCTGAATGATAGGAAATCGGTAACAGCCATTCCAACAGAGGCAATGAGGATGCACCTTCACTTAATTCCTGTAATAACACGCCACCAAAGCCAATGTTACTTGCATCAACCCGAAGGAAAAAGGGTTTTGTGAAGTCAGGAGCTTGCAGAAGTGGCTTAGATATCATAAATAGTTTTAATTGCTCAAAGGCCCTTTCATGTTCATTAGTCCATTTAAAGGGCACTTTAGTGGAAGTAAGAGCAAAAAGTGGGGCTGTAATAAGAGAAAACCTTGAATAATAAGAAACCATGCCCAAGAAAGTTTTAAGCACTTTACTATTCCCTGGCACTGGATATTCTTTAATGGCACTGATGTTTACCTCTTTTGGAATTATGGTGCCACTGCCAATAACCTGACCAAGATACATCACCTGACCTTTTCCAAAAGAGCTCTTAGCAAGATAGATGATCAAGTTTGCTTCCTTCAGTCTCTCGAAAAGTGAAGTATTTGTATATGTTCTTCCCAAGTTTCTGTTGCTACTACAATGTCATCAAGATAAACGTACACTTTCGGAAGACCCCTGATGACGTCTTGCATGGTTCTCTGAAGTGTGGCAGGTGCATTTGAAAGGCCAAATGTTAAGACATTATATTCAAAAAGACCAAAAGGATTGATAAAAGCTGCAGTTTCTTTTGCTCTTTTTGTTAACCTAATCTGATAATACCCTTTCAGTAAATCTATCTGGGTCAAATACTTTGCCTTACTAACAGTCTATTATATCTGCAATTCTGGGCAAAGGGTAAGAATCTTTAATGGTCTTTAAATTGAATTTCCTGTAGTCAGTACACATACGGTAAGTATTGTTAGTTTTTTTTTTTACCGGAATACGTGGAGAGGCCCAAGAAGACTTTCTTGTCTTAGCTAAGTTATTTTCTAGTAAATATTCAACCTCTTGTTTTCAGACAGGTAAAAGATTATGTGATACCCTATAAAAAGATAGTCATATTGGTTGAGTATTAGGCTTCAATACCACATCATGCATTATATGGGTGCAACTTCCAGGCTTATCTGAACAAACCGAAGCATACTGCTGAATGAGTGTGCTCAAATCCTCTTGCATAGGTGATAAACATTCTAGGATCTGCGGAAGGGATTCCAAAATTTCTGAATTCTTCATATCCTTCCAAGATAGGGTGGACTTCACACTGAAACTTCTCTCATCATCTACTTCCATTTCTTCGTCTTTGGTGGAGTCTTAACATCATATTGTGACTTTGGGGTATGGGAAGTTAGCGGAACATTCTCACTAGTCAAACGTCCTGAGTCATGATCTAAATGGTTGATTATACCTGTAGAAGCTTCATGATAAAGTTTAATCAAGTTTATGTGAACAAGCTGAGTGGATTTACGTCTGTCAGGAGTAGCTATGACATAGTTAGTTTTAGTTGCCCTTCTGACTATTTCATAAGGTCCCATGAATTTTTCTCTGAAAGGAGATCCAGGTATTGGATGATATACAAGTACCTTATCACCACACTTAAACTCTCTAAACTTAGCTTTTTTGTCATAGTGGGTTTTCATGTGTTCCTGAGAATGCTGTAGATTTGTATGTGCAAAATCATGCATATTAATTAGTTTTTCTTGTAAAGATTTTAAGTAATTGGAGATGCTCACCTGCTTTTCATTTTGAGAACCTTTTAGGATGCGTTCCTTTACCATACTCAGGTTAGTTCGAGGTTTACGGCCGAACAGTAGTTCAAACTAAGAAACTCCTGTAGATTCATTTGGTACGCTGCAAAGTATATACATTAGTAGGTCCAGATCTTCATCCCAGTCTTTTCCAGTTTCTGTCACATACATCCTTAAGAGATTTTTAATAGTCTGGTGGACCCTTTGTAAGGCTCCATTTGACTGGGGATGATAAGCAGAGGCATAAACATTAACTATGTTAAACTGATTGAGTGCACTTTGAAACAAAGTACTGGTGAAATTAGTACCTCTATCACACTGAAGCGATCTAGGGAAACCAAACAATGTCAAAACTTTAAACAATTGTTGAGCAATAGTTTTAGCTGCAATATTCTTAAGTGGAATAGCTAAAGGAAACCTAGTAGTGGGGCAAAGAATGCTAAGTAAATATTCATTACGCCTGCTGGTTTTTGGTAAAGGCCCAACACAGTCAATTATTACCTTTTCAAATGGGGTTTAGGAACAACAATAGGTACAAGTGGCGCTGGTGGAATCTTTTCATTGGGTCTACCTGTAACCTGACAGACATGGCACAACTCAATAAAGTTCTTCACTTCCTTCTTCATCCTTGGCCAATTGAAGTCTTCTAGTAGACGTTTACAAGTCTTGGTGACACCAAGATGGCTTTCTGCAGAGTGCACTAATTCCATTATCGAAGGTCTGAGGGAGCAAGGTACAACCAACTGATGGCAATCTCGCCACGAGTCCTTAGCAGCGAGTGTAGGAGACCTGTAACGACGCATTAAAATGTTATTCTCAAGGTAAAATAAAGGTAATTTATTACTCTTATCTGAAGGATCTTTAACCTTGGTAAAGAAATCTTTAAGGCTATCATCTGATCTCTGAAGCTTGACAAAATCATCATGCTCAAGACCAACCAAGTCAGCAAAATTCTGAGAGGGGTTGGCTGTATAATCATCCATTGCAGATTCCGATGTAGCAGAATGAGTGGTAACTTGGCAGGGCAGACCCTCCTGTTGGATTACCTCATTTTCTAAAACACATTCAGGTTTTGAAACAATAAGGTTAGGCATGACATTCCCTTCGGCTAAATCATTACCTAATAAGATATCAGCCTTCTCACAAGGCAGTTCTCTGTCTAATAAGGCTACTTCTGTTTTACCAGCATAGTAAGGGCAATCAATGTTCATAATAACCACAGGTAATATGAATTTACTGGAAAGAACAGTGACAGTAACATATTTATTAGTAGGTTGGGTTAAATGCTTTAGTTTACCACTTACTAATGTCTGCGATGATCCTGTGTCCCTCAACAACTTTACAGGGAAATCATTTACAGTACCAGAACAGAGAAAATTAGAGAAGTCATTAGAGACTTGGGAACAATGAAGAGCAAGTTTCGTTTGCGATTGAGCTTTGCTCTTTGTAAGATTATCTGGCCTACTTCCTGTGGGTTGCTGAGAAGTCTGTACGACCTTTGATATATACTTGACATCGGGGGTTAGGACAATTTTGTATAGTATGCCCTCTCTGCTTACAAAATGAACAAAAGTTACTTGCCTTTTCAGAAGAATAGCTTTTTTTGACTTTGTGGATGAGATTATATTCATCAGCAAGAAGAGCCGCTTTCTTTCCATCTTTCTCTTGCTGTTCTCTGATGAACATCGAAATATTGCTGGGAATTTTCCTCAAAAATTCTTCCAATACCATAAGATTCTGCAGTTGCTCAAAAGTAGTTATATTTTAATTTTCAAGCCACTTTTTAAACTTTCCATTTAAGCTGAAACAATTTCAAATAAGTTTGAGAGCTTCCTTTAACTGAAATTCTAAACAACTGCCTGTATCCTTCAGCTGTAACAGCATAAGCATCAAGGATAGCTTTCTTAAGTATACTATAACTACGTTCCTTTAGCATTTGAGCAGCTATATGAGCAGCCTTACCTTTCAAAGCACTCCAGATGAGTAGAACATATTGATTCTCTGGCCACTGCAATGTTGTCGCCGTATCCTCGAAAGTACTGAAAAAAATATCTGGGTCTCTTTCATCAAAAATAGGTAAAAGTTTACGAGCCTTAGTGAGGGAAAAAGACTCCGCAATCTCCTTTTCTCTACCTCTCTCCTCCAACCTAATGGTAGCCAGTTGTCGTTCCATTTCCAGCTTCTCCTGTCGTTCCAGTGCTAGTAGTCTTTCCCTTCATTCGTATTCAGCCTGTCGTTCCAGTGCTAGTAGCCTTTCCTTTTGTTCGTATTCAGCTTTCTGAACTAAAGCTAAATTTGCAACTTTAGCATTTTTGGCAGCAGTTTTCTCTCGCTGTAATTCCAGCTGTAACTTCAGTTTAACGAGCTCTGGATCCTCGGCAGCTGCACCCCACGCCTCTTCCTAAGGTAAGGTGACATAGGGGAGAAGCTGCTTCTTGTGAAATTGAAGATTTGGCCACCAAGAAATCCAAAATTTTACCCAACAGCTCTGCCTTCACCATGCATGGGGATATGGGAATATCCCCACGTTCAGCTATCTTCCGTAGGTCTGCCTTCTTTGCATTCTGCAAAGACAAAAGGTGTGTCCGAGGGTCACCTAAAAATCTCTCTATATTAAACGACATGATTAATAAAAACAATTGTGTTATTTTCACTGTCACTCATTTACTACTTGAAATAGTCAAGTATATAAGGGCATATTTAAGTACCCTAAAAAAAATCACAAAAGTATGAGGGCATTCATTAGTACCCCATACTCCCTGAAGTTATCCAATATTCCAACGTATCAGAAGATGAGAGGGCATTAATTGATGTACCCTATGGAGAAAAATGTTCCCTGAAAATGTGCAGTATATGAGGGGATTAATACCCTATGAGGGAATGTATTCCCTGAAAATTTGCAGTATATGAGGGAATAGTACCCTATGAGGGAACGAGTTCCCCGAAAATATGCAGTATATGAGGGGATTAGTACCCTATGAGGGAATGTGCTCCCTGAAGTAATCCAATAGGTCTGGGGTGACGTGAAGAGATCGCTAGAGCGATAGTCGGCAATGTCAAGAGGCAAAATAAGAACGGCTGAGTAAGTACCAAAACCCTTGCTCTGCACTCCCTCCAAACCATCGGTATATACTTGAGATGGCGTGCTATGAGCTATTGCACCTTAATGTCAGAGGTGGAGTTCATTATCCAAGGTGGTATAGGCTGTTACATACACTTTCTTGTTCTCCATAAAGGAATTCACAATCACTGTCATGATCACAGTCAATCAGATCACAATATCACAAATCACAATCAGATCCCGGTCAGGCCCCCACTGTTATGAATTCCAATAATGTTCTTGATCTTTCATAAATCTCAGATGGAATCACAGTCTGTTCATTATATAATTTTCCACAATAGATGGTCATGCAGCGGAATAAAATAACCAGCAAAACTTATCACGTCTATTTTCACCACTTTGTCAATTATTTACAAAAGCCAATACCTCTAGATTTTTGTATGTATAGCTATCACCACAGGATAATGAACTCAACCAACTCAAGACATGAAAACTCCGATGTAAGTTTTACAAAGGACAAGAACCCGAAAAGGAACTAAGTAATTACATTCTTTCCAACAGATGGCGCTAGAAGTAAAATAATTTCACAATTACCAACAGATGGTGTTAAATGAAGTTTATACAAATTGAGAATAAATTAAATTGGTTGGGTTTTGACAATATATATATATATATATATATATATATATATATATATATATATATATATATATATATATATGTATGTATATGTATATATATATATACATATATATATATATATATATATATATATAATATATATATATATATATATATATATATATATATATAATATTATATATATATATATATATATATATATAATATATATAATATATATATATATATATATATATATATATATATATATATATATATATATATATATATATATATATATATATATATATATATATATATATATATATATATATATATATAGTTAGTTAGTTACGTGTGGGGCTTGGTTGATGAGTTTATTAATTAACGTAATTTATGAGGCCCTGAGTTGCCAATGCCCCACGTAACCTGCCAGTTAAAGTTACCGTTAACCACAAGGACAGACAACTACTTAATTAAATAAGGTTGCCAGCCGGGGAAACACAATACAAGGGATAAAGGGTTACTGTGCAACACATGGATTACAACAAACCCCCCTTACTTCCCAATTGGTTCTGACAAAGAAAAAATGTGCACTTAGCGAGGAAATTACATGAACTATCGCCCAC
>JANJGK010005504.1:15000-40000 GCA_039081455.1 Macrobrachium rosenbergii | reverse complement strand
TGTGTGGCTTGTATTCTGTCTTGGAGGAATGTGCGGATGGAGTCCGGAAATGGGTCTGACGCCGATGTCCAACGCGTGAAACCGTACAATTTGGGAGAAACTTGTTCCTGTAGGCATTCTTGTAGAAAATTTCTCTGATTCTTCCTCTTGTGTAACCCATGTACTAGCCGTTCGTACCGTCTGAAGATGTGCTTGACAGCTGGGTTGAAGCCGAAAAACTGGCGTAAACTGTGATGTTCCATAATGGGCAAAAATGAATGTCTTTTCCTGTAATACTACAGTGTAATATGAAAATAAGAAGGCCCATAAAACACTATTTAAACGTTGAAACCATATATTTCGGGCACTTGTTTCTGTGCCCCTGTTCACTGGTAGAATATGGACAGGTGGAAAGTTACAATGGTATATATACAAAAACATGAAGGTGTGGCCTTAGGCCTCCGATGTTAAGGAGGTGGCGTTTCTTAAGAAGGAGGAGATTGACCAAATTCCCTAGTGGTTTTTGGCCTCATTAGCTCCCGTTTGGCGATGGATCTGGCGGTCGCGTTTCTTGGGTCATCTTCTTCAAAATGGGTCCGAGGATTAAGGTGTCAATGGCGTCCGATTTCCAATGTCCTCCTGACAGGTTCATATTGTTGGTTTGATTGATGATAGCAGATTCCAGCATCTTTCTTTTGTACGGACAGCTACTCTTGAAAACCAACTCCGCCCCACTCCAGTTAATGACATGCCCTGTATTTCTAATATGTAGGAAAATTCCCGAACTCTCCGAAGCGTAACGTACTGATCTTTTGTGTTCTGTTATTCTTTGCGAGAGCGATCTACCTGTCTCGCCTACATAGATGTCATGACAATTACTACACGGTATCTTGTAAACTCCGGCTTCTTCCCTTTTGTTATTTAAGTATACGTTAACGAGCGAACTCCCGATGGATTTGGGATAATGGAAAATGAAAGGATTATTAGAACTAAGTTGCTCGGTGGCCTTTTGGATGTTTTCATCGTATGGAAGCTTTATTTTGTTGTTGAAATCTATTTGTCTGTTGTGAGTGGGACCTCTGTAGTATATTTTATTTGCTTTATTAATAGCCCTCTCGATAATGTGTGGTGGATAGAGCAGTTGCGTTAGGTGTTGGCGGATCGTGTTAAATTCTTGATCCAGGTACTCATTTGAACATATCCTAAGTCCTCTGAGGAATAGGTTGCACCCTACCATGATTTTTACGGAGACGTCGTGGTAGCTTAAGAAATGAATGTAGGAGACAGCGAAGGTGGGTTTTCTATATACTGTAAATGCATACCTGTTCTGTTTTCTTATGATCAGTACATCTAGGAACGGCAGTTTTCCGTCCTTTTCCCATTCTGTTTTAAATTTTATGGTCGGAACTAGCGAATTTAGCCTATTAAAAAATTCATTAAAGTCCCCCCAGCTATTGTCCCAGAAAGTAAAGATATCATCTACGTATCTAAGCCAGATCATATTATGAGGTTTGATAGACGACAAAAGTTCTGTTTCGAAATATTCCATGTACAAGTTTGCTAGAAGGGGTGATAGGGGACTTCCCATGCTACAGCCAAATTTTTGTTTGTAAAAATTACCATTGAAAGAAAACACGTTGTTAGTTACACAGAGGTTGATAAGTTTTAAAACAGAATGGGAAAAGGACGGAAAACTGCCGTTCCTAGATGTACTGATCATAAGAAAACAGAACAGGTATGCATTTACAGTATATAGAAAACCCACCTTCGCTGTCTCCTACATTCATTTCTTAAGCTACCACGACGTCTCCGTAAAAATCATGGTAGGGTGCAACCTATTCCTCAGAGGACTTAGGATATGTTCAAATGAGTACCTGGATCAAGAATTTAACACGATCCGCCAACACCTAACGCAACTGCTCTATCCACCACACATTATCGAGAGGGCTATTAATAAAGCAAATAAAATATACTACAGAGGTCCCACTCACAACAGACAAATAGATTTCAACAACAAAATAAAGCTTCCATACGATGAAAACATCCAAAAGGCCACCGAGCAACTTAGTTCTAATAATCCTTTCATTTTCCATTATCCCAAATCCATCGGGAGTTCGCTCGTTAACGTATACTTAAATAACAAAAGGGAAGAAGCCGGAGTTTACAAGATACCGTGTAGTAATTGTCATGACATCTATGTAGGCGAGACAGGTAGATCGCTCTCGCAAAGAATAACAGAACACAAAAGATCAGTACGTTACGCTTCGGAGAGTTCGGGAATTTTCCTACATATTAGAAATACAGGGCATGTCATTAACTGGAGTGGGGCGGAGTTGGTTTTCAAGAGTAGCTGTCCGTACAAAAGAAAGATGCTGGAATCTGCTATCATCAATCAAACCAACAATATGAACCTGTCAGGAGGACATTGGAAATCGGACGCCATTGACACCTTAATCCTCGGACCCATTTTGAAGAAGATGACCCAAGAAACGCGACCGCCAGATCCATCGCCAAACGGGAGCTAATGAGGCCAAAAACCACTAGGGAATTTGGTCAATCTCCTCCTTCTTAAGAAACGCCACCTCCTTAACATCGGAGGCCTAAGGCCACACCTTCATGTTTTTGTATATATACCATTGTAACTTTCCACCTGTCCATATTCTACCAGTGAACAGGGGCACAGAAACAAGTGCCCGAAATATATGGTTTCAACGTTTAAATAGTGTTTTATGGGTCTTCTTATTTTCATATTACACTGTAGTATTACAGGAAAAGACATTCATTTTTGCCCATTATGGAACATCACAGTTTACGCCAGTTTTTCGGCTTCAACCCAGCTGTCAAGCACATCTTCAGACGGTACGAACGGCTAGTACATGGGTTACACAAGAGGAAGAATCAGAGAAATTTTCTACAAGAATGCCTACAGGAACAAGTTTCTCCCAAATTGTACGGTTTCACGCGTTGGACATCGGCGTCAGACCCATTTCCGGACTCCATCCGCACATTCCTCCAAGACAGAATACAAGCCACACACCAAGACATCTATGTGATTAGAAGAAAAATAAGTGAGCTAGCCACGTCACTTCGCCTCATGTGCAGGGATGATGGTATGTACAGATATCTTTCATATTTTGTGCTATCAGGTGCTATTGAGAACAGTGAGTCCCACTTCAGAAATTTGTGCTACAAATTAAAAAAGACTGATTAGGAACAGCGTATGGAATAATCTTGGCCTTCCCAATAATGTGCTGAATCTCTCTAACCATCCCCTCACTGCAGAAGAACAGACCGTTTTAAATCTTGGAGTTTCATTCGCTCTAAAACCTGGTCCCGAGAGTAATCTTAATTTCCTAGTTGCTTTTGATAAACATTTTGCAAAAAACAACTATGACAAGAAAGAGGCATGTCTCAAAGGCATTTTGCTAAATGTCTTGGAGCAAAATAACAACAAAAATTCGCTCCCGAAAAGATTCCAAAATGCATTAGTTAGCTTAAGAAAAAGGGGGGATATCATCATCACAAAATCTGACAAAGACGGGAAAATAGTTCTGTTAGACAAGGAGACATACATCAATAAAGTTCAAGAACTTCTAAACGATGCGGAGACCTACGACAAATTAACGAAAGATCCCACAACAAATATTGCTGCTCAGTTTAACAAATCAGCTAGAACCATAGGGGGCAATAAAAAAGACATAGAATTACTAGAGACATTCAAGGTAATCAACCCCTCTCTCCCCTATTTTTACGGCCTCCCGAAAACACATAAAGATGGGATTCCTTTACGCCCCATAATATCTAGCAGGGGCTCTTAGGGGCTCTTTCATGTACAAATTATCAAAATGGCTCGCAGACTTGTTATCACCCTTTCTAGGAACCTTCTCATCCTCCCACGTCAAACATGCAGAAGATTTCATACAAAAATTTAATAGTTTAAACATCCCCTCAAACAACATCAAACTGCTCAGTCTAGACGTCGATTCATTACTTACTAAAGTCCCGATTGCCGACGTGTTGTTTTTCTTAGAGAGGAAGTTACAACCATATGAAGACCATTTTCCTCTTGGCATAGATAAAACTTTAAAACTTATCAACCTCTGTGTAACTAACAACGTGTTTTCTTTCAATGGTAATTTTTACAAACAAAAATTTGGCTGTAGCATGGGAAGTCCCCTATCACCCCTTCTAGCAAACTTGTACATGGAATATTTCGAAACAGAACTTTTGTCGTCTATCAAACCTCATAATATGATCTGGCTTAGATACGTAGATGATATCTTTACTTTCTGGGACAATAGCTGGGGGGACTTTAATGAATTTTTTAATAGGCTAAATTCGCTAGTTCCGACCATAAAATTTAAAACAGAATGGGAAAAGGACGGAAAACTGCCGTTCCTAGATGTACTGATCATAAGAAAACAGAACAGGTATGCATTTACAGTATATAGAAAACCCACCTTCGCTGTCTCCTACATTCATTTCTTAAGCTACCACGACGTCTCCGTAAAAATCAAGGTAGGGTGCAACCTATTCCTCAGAGGACTTAGGATATGTTCAAATGAGTACCTGGATCAAGAATTTAACACGATCCGCCAACACCTAACGCAACTGCTCTATCCACCACACATTATCGAGAGGGCTATTAATAAAGCAAATAAAATATACTACAGAGGTCCCACTCACAACAGACAAATAGATTTCAACAACAAAATAAAGCTTCCATACGATGAAAACATCCAAAAGGCCACCGAGCAACTTAGTTCTAATAATCCTTTCATTTTCCATTATCCCAAATCCATCGGGAGTTCGCTCGTTAACGTATACTTAAATAACAAAAGGGAAGAAGCCGGAGTTTACAAGATACCGTGTAGTAATTGTCATGACATCTATGTAGGCGAGACAGGTAGATCGCTCTCGCAAAGAATAACAGAACACAAAAGATCAGTACGTTACGCTTCGGAGAGTTCGGGAATTTTCCTACATATTAGAAATACAGGGCATGTCATTAACTGGAGTGGGGCGGAGTTGGTTTTCAAGAGTAGCTGTCCGTACAAAAGAAAGATGCTGGAATCTGCTATCATCAATCAAACCAACAATATGAACCTGTCAGGAGGACATTGGAAATCGGACGCCATTGACACCTTAATCCTCGGACCCATTTTGAAGAAGATGACCCAAGAAACGCGACCGCCAGATCCATCGCCAAACGGGAGCTAATGAGGCCAAAAACCACTAGGGAATTTGGTCAATCTCCTCCTTCTTAAGAAACGCCACCTCCTTAACATCGGAGGCCTAAGGCCACACCTTCATGTTTTTGTATATATACCATTGTAACTTTCCACCTGTCCATATTCTACCAGTGAACAGGGGCACAGAAACAAGTGCCCGAAATATATGGTTTCAACGTTTAAATAGTGTTTTATGGGCCTTCTTATTTTCATATTACACTGTAGTATTACAGGAAAAGACATTCATATATATATATATATATATATATATATATATATATATATATATATATATATATATATATATATATATATATATATATATATATATATATATATATATATATATATATATATATATATTGTTATGGTGGCCTCCTGCTCACTATAAATTATCAAAATTATTATGATCCCTGTAAATTTTCAGAGCCTTAGACCAGCCATAGGGTATCCCCTTTTACACACATCTCGTGTAAAAATAAAATTAATATACAGAATATACCAGATCCAGGTTGTATGAATACCCTGATTTCTTATGAAAAAGGATTTATTCTTTCCTTAAACTCTTATAGGCAGATTTTCAAAAGAACCAAAGACTTCAAAAGGGCAGTTAAACCCACGAAGTCAGGATCCTCAGCAAAACACTGTACACTCAAAGAGGAATAAGAAAAACCCGAACTTTACTAAAATAACAATATTTATTATTGAAATAATGAAAGCCGTAAATGATGGTTGGGGCTAGAAACCGCATTCAACTACAAAAATCAAAACACAAGCATTCCCCATTCGCCTACGCTAGCATGTATACCGACAGGAGGAGGGAAAGTCACAGAGGGAGAAAGAAAAAACAACAAACTCACGATGTCGAAAAAAAAACACAAACATACGACAGTAGAAGGCAAAGATAGAAAAAAAACTTAATTCTAATTATAACACTCAAAATACCTTAACCTAACTTACAGTAATAACATCAGTCTTTATCTGAACCACTAAATATATAAAATTAACACCGTAGAATATACTTGAAGATGATTCTGCCGATTACCATCAGCAGCCCAAAGCGTCTATAATCATCAGACCGCATCAAACGTCAATGAGAAATCTTTAAGATGCGTATGCGCTTACCAGAGGTAAGTCTCCCTACGATCATCACAGATCACAGTTGATTTCGCCACCAACAATTCTCGTGTCCGTAGCACGACAGCGTCAACAGTCTCACAGAATACTACTATCAATATATACGCTTACCGGAGGTAAGTCTCCCTACGGACGCTGTAACGCTCCACAACAGCGAAGAGGTTCGGAGGAAGCTGCAACAGAGGTGAACGCCGTGGTCAAAGCTTGCACCATAAGCGATGGCTGTACCCTCACGCGGCACAGGTCTCAAAAGGGCAGACGCAGACGACGAATCGTTAATACCCACAGGAAACAGGAAGCAGCAAAACTGAATCAAGCTGTGGCACTTTATGGACTTGCCGCAAAGCAAACGAAAGGGGCAGGCAACGGCAAGACTCAAAAAAAGCAGCAGACCTCTCGCTCGGACAACTGGGGCGAAACTCCTCGGGAGACGAAGATCCTACATACACCCCACCTCCGCTGAATCACCCAACAACTCAAAAATATGAAAATAAAAGAGAAAATTATCCCACATGGGTGTGTTACCAGTAACAAGCGAAATACCCGGCGGTGGGGAAAAAAAAACAGCCCAAACCTTCATTTAACGGCAAAATGTAAACAAAAGTTAAAGTTTAACAGTTACATTACTGGGCTAAAAAAAAAAGACTTACGTTAACTTTTCATGATAATTCCCCACCGCAAGGAAAAAAATTATGCAATAATTTTTTTTAAAGCAACTAAAAATTCAAAATTTACTTTACTCATTACTCTACAGAACTAGTGAAAAACAAAAGTAGCAAAAATAATACAAATATGCCTGGAAGAAAAAAAAAAAAAAAAAAAAATTCCATTATTAATTCAACAATTCATAATTGGAAAAAGTATTAGCCGATGCAGAGTCAAAATTCTCCTGGGGAAAGAAAGTTCCAAATTTAAAACCTCGACAATACGTCGGGCACTACATTATTTTTACCAGAGATATGCTTAATGTCTAGATCATATTCTTGGAGCATGAGGCTCCAACGAAGGATACGTTGGTTTGTGTTTTTGCACTTTTTAATAAATACCAACGGATTGTGGTCCGTATACACAGAGATAGGTTTAAAGGACGAGGACAAATAAATCTCAAAATGTTTAATAGAGTTTACTAAGGCGAGGGCTTCCTTTTCGATGGTCGAATACCTCCTCTCCGCTGGCAACAGCTTGCGAGAAAAATAGGCAACTGGGTGCGAAGTTCCATTCTCTCCTGCTTGAAGCAGCACAGCACCAATTCCTGTGTCGCTGGCGTCTGTAGCTAAGGAAAAGGGGAGAGAAAAATCAAGTGACCTGAGTAAAGGGTAGGTCACCAGAACGGCTTTCAGCTTTTCGAAAGCTCCCTGACATTCCTCATTCCACAAAAACCTTACATCCTTCTTTAATAAATTAGTTAAGGGATGAGCAATGTCAGCAAAATTCTTTATAAACCTCCGATAGTAACTCACCATCCCCAAAAACCTTCTAACTCCCCTTCTGTTAGTCGGAGATGGAAATTCTGATATTGCCTGGACATTAGCCTGCTTAGGAGCCACTCTGCCCAGGCCAATCTCATGGCCAAGGTAAATAACTTTTGCCTGAGCGAAGTCACTTTTCGACAGATTAACGACCAGGCCTGCTTCCAACAAAACATTAAATAAAGCCCTAATCCTCTGTAAATGAGTTTCCCAATCATTGCTATAAATAATTAAATCGTCTATGTACACTACACACCCCTCAAGGTTTCTGGTTATGAAATTCATTAATCTTTGAAAGGTGGCGGCCGCGTTCTTCATACCAAATGGCATGACCTTGCACTCAAAGAGACCGTCACCTGTCACAAAAGCAGAAATGTCCCTTGCCCTGGGTGTAAGACCGACCTGCCAATAACCTTTAAGGAGGTCAAACTTACTAATAAATTTAGCAGATCCTACACGATCAATACAATCCTCCACCCGAGGCAAGGGAAAACAGTCAGTTTTAGATACTTCATTAACCTTACGATAGTCAAAACAAAGGAGATGTTGACCTCCCTCCTTCTTGACCAAAACCACAGGTGAGCTCCAAGTACTGTAACTATGTTCTATGAGGTCATGGTCAAGCATATACTGTACCTCCTGATTCACGATTTCTCTTTTGTGAGGATTCAACCGGTAGGGGCTTTGCTTAATGGGTCGGGCGTCCCCGACGTCCACATCATGCTGAAGAACATTCGTCCGACCGGGAGAATCCTTAAATAAATCTTTGAACTCGTGAATCAGGCTGATTAAAGAGGATGCCTTCCCCGCATCTAAATGCTGAAATTTAAGATTTAAATTATTCAGTATATCAGAATTATTTTTCAAACTAGTGGGTTCAACAGACACAGGATTTTCTACTTCTACACCAACACAACTATCAGGGGCACTAACTACTGTTACCGGATCCGGTTTACTCTCTAAAAATCTGGAAATAAATGGTTTAATCATATTGACATGACAGAGTTGAGTATTACGTCTTCTATTAGGAGTTTCGATGATGTAATTTACATCATTTACCTTTTTAAGTACCTTCCAAGGACCTGAAAATGCAGCCTTCAATGGGTTCCCTGGGAGAGGTAACAAAACCAAAACCTTATCACCAGGATTAAATGTCCTTTTCTTGGTACTAACGTCATAATTAGCCTTCATAATTTCCTGGCTTTTCAATAAATTTTCCCGGGCAAAATCCCATGCCCGTTGCATTTTTCCCTGAAAATTGGTCATATATTCCAAAACATTAATATCAGGAGCTTCCCCTTCCCAGTGCTCCCTTACGACATCCAAGGGGCCCCGAACACAATGTCCAAAAATTAGCTGGAAGGGGGAGAACCCCAGCGTCTCTCCTGGCATCGAACGGATGGAAAAGAGGGCATAAGGAACCTCCTTATCCCAGTCATTCCCAGACTCCAGGCAGAACTTTTTTAATACTGATTTTAAAGTTTGGTGGAAACGTTCTACCTGGCCCTGGCTTTCAGGATGATAAGGAGAGGACGTAATGTGTTTTACCCTGAGCTCTTCCATCTTTTTATTAAAATAGCGGCTAGTGAAGTTCGTTCCACAATCCGACTGCAATACCTTCGGAATACCGAACTTTGTGAAGAACCCCACCAGCGCTTCTACAATTTTCTCGCTCTTAACTCTTCTCAATGGAACAGCCTCGGGATACCTTGACATCCTATCAATAACGGTTAATAAATATTCATTCCCTCCTCGAGTGCGAGGCAAAGGGCCGACTACATCAATAATAACTTCTGTGAACGGCTCGCCCACAGAAGGTATAGGGATTAAGGGAGCTTTTGGCACCTTCTGGTTGGGTTTCCCCACCAACTGACAAACCTTACAGGACAACACATGTCTTTTAACATCCTGGCGCATCTGGGGCCAGTAGAAACTTTCAGCCACTTTCTTAAAAGTCTTGGAGACACCCATATGCCCAGATAGATTATTTTCGTGAGACAAAAGCATCAACTGACTCCTATATTTCTCAGGAATAACTAATTGTTTTCTGACCTCTACCATATCAGCAGGTACATCCACCGCCCGGCTGAAACGGTAAACTAAACCACCTTGTTTAGCAAATGTAGGTTTGTCCAAATTATCAACCTCCTCCTCCGTTACATTACCAAACTCTGCCTCTTGGGCAGCCTTAAAGGAATCGACATGCCAGTCGATGTCGCCGTTACCCAGAATTTTCATAATACCTTGATCCCTATCAGTCTTTGAGTCAGTCACCTGTCTGTCTAAAATGTCTAAATCCAAATTTACCTCGTCGAGTTTAAGCTCCCGCGCCCGAGAGCGCGTAACCACACCAATAGGAGTATCTAATAAAATGCCATTACATATATCAGCCTGATTACTTTCGTCTAACTTGGTAAAAGTCAAAATAGGATATAATTCCGGTTTTCCAACCGCGATATCATTTGCAATAATTACATCTATTTTTGGCACTGGCAAGTTGTCGACCACTGCCAACTTAACCGTGCCTGACACATCAGGAGAGTCCAAGTAAAAGGTTTCGAGTGGATATGATGAGACCGTATTGGGGAAACCACCTAACAAAACAAATTCCTGTCTGTTTAGGGCGTAATTATCGGGTAATGACCCACTCAAAATTAAAGACTGTGCGGCCCCGGTGTCACGCAGCACTGATATTTTCCTTCCATTCACCTTCTCGGAATCGGGATAAATCATGCCCTCCGAGATATACTCCCTAAACTTCAGTCATTGCGGAGGCACTTCGGTTTCTGCAGATACCACAGTAACAGGTTCCCTAATCTTACTTTCTAAGTACCATTTTCGTGCAAAACACTCACTTTTAATGTGTCCCTTTTTATTGCACCAAAAGCAATTCACACCGGAACCTCTTCTGGGAGACCTATCATACACCTTATTTCTAAAATTCCCTCCACCATTATCTACATTACTACTGCCGGCTCTACAGTTATCGCTGCTACTATTATTATTATGTACATCCTTACTACTACATTCCTTATTACTACGGGAGTTATTATTCCTATTTACATATTGATGTGATCTCCCTGACGAATACCACTGTCCATTACCGTCTCTTGCACCAGAAATACTCTTATTCACCTGTTTATGAGTCAGTACATACTCGTCAGAGGCAATTGCCACCTCTTGAAGAGAGTCAAGCTTAAGCTCCTCTAAATGAGTCTTCAGCTCTCTAGACACACAATCCTTAAATTCTTCTACGAGAATCAACTCTCTCAGCCTATCCATCTCATACACTTCCTTTGACTTTAACCAGTCGTCAAAGTATTGCTCCTTCCTGCGAGCAAACTCGACAAATGTAATTTCACTAGTTTTCTTAAGGTTCCTAAACTTCTGGCGATATGCCTCAGGAACTAGGTCATAAGCTTTGAGGACAATGGCCTTGACAGAATCATAATCAAAGCTAAGGTCCTCCTTTAAGTTCGTATATACCCTTTGAGCCTTCCCTTTAAACCGACACTGAACCAGCGTGGTCCACATATCTTTGGGCCATTCCAGTTTTCGGGCAACTTTCTCAAAAGCACAAAAGAACTCAGACACATTCGACTCATCGAAATGAGGGACAAGCTTCAAAACACCAATCAAGTTAAACTTATTTTCTACTCGACTAGGTTCCCCGCACTCCAACCGTAACCTAAGAACTTCCAACTCATGCTCGCGCTCCTTCTCACGCTCATGCGATTCAAGCTTAGCCTTTTCCAAATCTAATTCCCTTAACCGTGTTTGTTCCCTTAAGATTTGCAATCGCAACTCACTTACTTCATCGCTATCAACATCATAATTACTCTTTTTAGGAACTGCACCCTTTGCGGAATGAACCGCCTTCAACACTTGATGAATCAATTGACCTTTCCTAATGTCAGCCGAGACGTCTAACTCCAAATGATCAGCGAGTATAAAAAGCTGTTCCTTATTCAACTCAAACAAATTCTCCTCCCACTGAGGATCAGCCAAAAACTGCACGGCAGCCTCAGTTTCAAAATCATCAAAATAATGCATCTTCACAGTAAGACAACCAAGACGGGGAAGCTATCCAGAAACAACAAAACCTAACCCCACACCTCTTTGAATGTACAATGCCTGCCTTATGCTGAGGGATCCTGGCAAGGTCGCCAAAATGTTATGGTGGCCTCCTGCTCACTATAAATTATCAAAATTATTATGATCCCTGTAAATTTTCAGAGCCTTAGACCAGCCATAGGGTATCCCCTTTTACACACATCTCGTGTAAAAATAAAATTAATATACAGAATATACCAGATCCAGGTTGTATGAATACCCTGATTTCTTATGAAAAAGGATTTATTCTTTCCTTAAACTCTTATAGGCAGATTTTCAAAAGAACCAAAGACTTCAAAAGGGCAGTTAAACCCACGAAGTCAGGATCCTCAGCAAAACACTGTACACTGAAAGAGGAATAAGAAAAACCCGAACTTTACTAAAATAACAATATTTATTATTGAAATAAAGAAAGCCGTAAATGATGGTTGGGGCTAGAAACTGCATTCAACTACAAAAATCAAAACACAAGCATTCCCCATTCGCCTACGCTAGCATGTATACCGACAGGAGGAGGGAAAGTCACAGAGGGAGAAAGAAAAAACAACAAACTCACGATGACGAAAAAAAAACACAAACATACGACAGTAGAAGGCAAAGATAGAAAAAAAAACTTAATTCTAATTATAACACTCAAAATACCTTAACCTAACTTACAGTAATAACATCAGTCTTTATCTGAACCACTAAATATATAAAATTAACACCGTAGAATATACTTGAAGATGATTCTGCCGATTACCATCAGCAGCCCAAAGCGTCTATAATCATCAGACCGCATCAAACGTCAATGAGAAATCTTTAAGATGCGTATGCGCTTACCAGAGGTAAGTCTCCCTACGATCATCACAGATCACAGTTGATTTCGCCACCAACAATTCTCGTGTCCGTAGCACGACAGCGTCAACAGTCTCACAGAATACCACTATCAATATATACGCTTACCGGAGGTAAGTCTCCCTACGGACGCTGTAACGCTCCACAACAGCGAAGAGGTTCGGAGGAAGCTGCAACAGAGGTGAACGCCGTGGTCAAAGCTTGCACCATAAGCGATGGCTGTACCCTCACGCGGCACAGGTCTCAAAAGGGCAGACGCAGACGACGAATCGTTAATACCCACAGGAAACAGGAAGCAGCAAAACTGAATCAAGCTGTGGCACTTTATGGACTTGCCGCAAAGCAAACGAAAGGGGCAGGCAACGGCAAGACTCAAAAAAAGCAGCAGACCTCTCGCTCGGACAACTGGGGCGAAACTCCTCGGGAGACGAAGATCCTACATACACCCCACCTCCGCTGAATCACCCAACAACTCAAAAATATGAAAATAAAAGAGAAAATTATCCCACATGGGTGTGTTACCAGTAACAAGCGAAATACCCGGCGGTGGGGAAAAAAAAACAGCCCAAACCTTCATTTAACGGCAAAATGTAAACAAAAGTTAAAGTTTAACAGTTACATTACTGGGCTAAAAAAAAAAGACTTACGTTAACTTTTCATGATAATATATATATATATATATATATATATATATATATATATATATATATATATATATATATATATATATATATATATATATATATATATATATATATATATATATATATATATATATATATATATATATATATATATATATATATATATATATATATATATATAAGGATAATGACACTGAGGAAAATTGAAAGAACGGAGTGGTTGCTAGACCTTTCGACACACAGTCATTTACTAGCAGAATGAAGAGAAATATAGAAGTAAGTTTAGAATAAGACTTATTTAACAGACAGATAGCTTACAGATATCCCTGAGGACGAGGCTTATAAGGGAACAGATGCATCCAAAATCCAACACAGTTGAAGAATTAGTGGACCTACCAAAACAATGGTAAATCTTTGAGAGATTTTACAAAAGATTAGGCCTAACTGGCTCAAAAGCAGCGAGGAGTCAATTAAAGGATTATACAGGGGAAGAAGCAGACCACCAAAAATGACCTGGAATGGATAAGATGATTGCATATTTATAAAACTGCAACACATTTTCACCTTTTGGTAAACAATAACAATTTTGCAAAGTGAACATTTAAAAAAACTTACACATACTATGACAGAATATATATATATATATATATATATATATATATATATATATATATATATATATATATATATATATATATATATATATATATATATATATATATATATATATATATATATATATATATATATATATATATATATATATATATATATATATATATATATATATATATATATATATATATATATATATATATATATATATATATATATATATATATATATATATATATATATATATATATATATATATATATATATATATATACATATATATATATATATATATATATATATATATATATATATATATATATATATATATATATATATATATATATATATATATATATATATATATATATATATATATATATATATATATATATATGTTACAACTGTTTGGAAACAGATAAGAATATTCCGGGTAGGAACATTACGTAGCATACCGATTGGTCTGTCTTCAGAGGCGGTGGGGGGGGTTCAGACTTGTTTCCTCTCTCTCTCTCTCTCGCGGCTTTCCTCTCTTTCTCTCTCGCTAATGTCACAAAGATCTCTTTCGTTCTAGCATGGATTTCTCTCTCTCTCTCATTCCATATTAAAGAAATGAAATGGGTCGTATAAGGAAAACTCAATTTTTCCTACCAAAAATAGATTTATTATTTTAAGCAACCCAACAAGCAATGAACAAACAAAGCAAAGATTAAAATGCATCATAAATGAAATTGTCAACTAAGAAAACATCTAACTCAAGATTTAGTCTCAGTCCAACTAAAAATCTGATTATGGCTAATAGCCTGCAAATTAAAAAATTCTCACATATTCCATTATAGACTTTGTAAAGTCTAGTCTCAAGTCTCCCACATAAAATACTAGACATTGCAAAGGTTTGCGTCTGTCTTTCTCTATGATCACACCAACATGATAACATCATGTTATTGCCCACAAAGTCATCACCACAACCACAACCATGACATCTGTCAAAAAAATTAAACACAAAATAATACTCCCAAAGATATGCAAGTGCAAAACATAATAATGAAAAGTCTAAAATGCATGAGTAAATAGCATACTGGTAAAATATAGAACACAATAAAATAGAATATTGAAATGGTAAAATGCTACATCCACTTCCCACGCAAGATCAAAAATGTCTTGAAATATGGAAAAAAAAAACATAAGTTCAAAAATGTCTTGAAATATGGTAAAAGACCATAAATCCACAATTCACATAGAAAAACGAAGAGTCTGGACTGTACCTTATTCTGCCAATTCTAAGAGCTCGCCACACTCAAAGATAATGTCTTCATGATCTCGTTCTAGGCCTGCTAATGCACGACAGAACTAATTTTTGGGCAGAATTAGACACAAAATCGAGATTCTGTAACACACGAACTCTTGTACGCGCATAGCGACTTGGTCATATGACACGGCCAATACCGTGTGTTCATCACATTAACTGCTGAGATGATCAACTATTTGCTGAATACAAGGATTCTGCAACTGACGGCTTCAACAGTACCATCTCGCAACTAAAAATTCTTCCATCACACTCTGTACCTTTTAATGTTAAGGCGGCCATATTTTTTGAAATAGCGCTCGGCCACCACATAAGAGCGTCTCACTCTCCTTAACGGCAAACTAAAACAAACCATATGTATAAAATATAACAGATAGGGCTTATGCTCAATTAGCAATGTCTACTGAACTACAGCTTAGATACTGCCCTCATGACGTACTTGCACATCTACTGGGGTATTGTCTTAGAGCACTTGCGTGAAGTCTTACAAGCACAAATGAGCTTTACTACTCCCATAATAAGAACTATCAGAAAAATAACCACTAAAATCATTAAGACAGCTGGCAACAAATATTCACGGTACTCGACCATGAACGTATCCTCGATCTCTTCCATCGGCGGGACAGTCATCGGTATCTCTGTCGAAGGCACTGGAACTATATCGTGATTGTTATGCATATGACGCATGATTATCTTCTCGGAACTGTTGAACACAGCACGGCTAAGTACGAGAAAGTCCGTAGACAGGATTCTGCAGGACGAGTCGAACAGCTTGGACCCACGAAGCACGAACGTCGTCGTCTGGTTATTCTGGCACATCGTTGTGATGGGGCACTCTTTGCAATACAAGGCAGTTAGAGTTCTGGTGGTGATCATGTGGTATTCACGTGGAAACTGTATAAAGTCACATTCAGTCGGAGTCTATCTATGAACTAAAGACAATTCACAAGCCCCCACAGACACAACTTGCAACTGGAAAACACTACTGTCACACACATACTTCTCCCTAACCAAGGTACAACCTGTCTTATAATCAACTCCTAAACCCTGATATTGATCTCCCAAAATGAACATGATCTCTAATCCCTTCCATATCACTACTAAGTCTCCAAAAGCACTCGGAAAAGGTCTAATAACAAATCTAACAAAAGGCTTCATCGTACTGACAGGAACGTATACTATCAATCCCCAATCAGACAATCTCACCCTCAAAACACTATAATATAAATACAAATCTCCTCCCGTGAACAATTCTTTCGCTGCGTGTAGATAAGCGGAATTCCTTAGAACATTTTCTAAGTATCCCAAAGGCAACATATCACCATACACACGACCATCTGCTGCAGCAATAATTGCTTTAACTTGCACTTGCACTGGACATCGCTCTAATCGCAGCAATCACGCCAACACCTACAAGAACTAAAGGTGCTGCTCTTTTACTTCTCCCATTCTCTAACTCATCAAAAATGAACACGAGACAAAAAAGAAACAAAAAAAAAACAAGTATCATATACAATATATACAAACATCAACCCACTTATCCCTCAAACTATATACAAACGTTCCATTACATCCCAATTTTCTTTAACTTTGAAATATGAGTTAATTTCGTCACACCGGTATTTACACCTTTTACTACAAATCTATTCCCTCTTTTGATCTCTACAATCTCAAAAGGTCCGTGGAACTTCGGACTTAATTTATAATTCAGATCATTCCGAACATTCACTTTAACAAACACTCTATCACCCATCGAAAAAGCTACTCCCCTCGATTTCGCGTTACTTTTCTCTACCATTGCGCGCGAACTAAGTTCAAGTTCTTTACTGATACGTGCAAATCTTTCTCTCGCTGTATTTATCAACGAAGTGACCGTAACATCACCCTGAACTCGCTCTGGTAACAAATGAAAAGGTCCTTTCAACTTGTACCCATACAAAGCTTCTGCTGGAGATATCTTAATTGTGTCATTCGTCATAGTATTGATACTATATCGCACTTCATCCAAAGATCTGTCCCAATGTGTATCGGAACCACCCACTGTCATGCGTAAAGCTTCGATTACTTTCCGATTCGCCCTCTCACATAACCCATTCGCTTCAGGTCTATACGGGATTATAGATACTTTCTTTATCCCCAATAAATTGGCAAGACCCTCTAAAGTCTTATTAATAAACTCCCTACCAATTGTCTGTGATCAGACATTCAGGAACACCATATCTACAAATTATCCCCTTAAAGAACGCTATAGCAACTTCCTCCGCTGATTTGTACTTCAGTGGGAAAATCTCGACAAAACGAGTTAACTCGTCAACAACTACTAATAAATGTCTATAACCATAAGCGGACTCTGAGAAGTTACCCAGAATATCCATATGCACTCTCTGAAATGGCCTATGTGGTACGGGATATGAACCCAAACGACACGACACGTCGTCGCCGGCTTATTCGCATTGCAAACAGCGCAACTCTTTACAAAGGCCTCCACTGCGGAAAACATATTTTTCCAAAAGAACTTTGACCTGACGTTTTCATACGTCTTGTCCACACCTAAATGAGGAGAACCAAATTTACAATGTACAGTGTCTAGAACTTGTGGTACTAGACTCTCTGGCACGATGATTTGTGTAATTTCACCCATGCTTCGAGTACTTCGCAAGTTATACTTAACTTTCCTCACCAATAAATTATTCTCCAACTCTAGACCAGAAAAAGGCAACTTATATCCTTTCTTCGTTGATACTCCCCTAAGAAATGCCTTAGCATCTGACAACAATTTATCTTCATCTTGCTTTTGTTCGAGCAAGCCTATGTCCCAAGTGACATTTTCACCCGTAATATAACACAGCGTTACCCTCAATATCACGAACAACAATCTCTCCCGAGACTGCCGACTCACTATTTCTCCCCGAAGTATGCACTGTAGATATATATATATATATATATATATATATATATATATATATATATATATATATATATATATATATATATATATATATATATATATATAGAAATCATCAACACACAATCACGTGTGGAACAGAAATAAATTTCTGACTCACGTCGGGATCGAACCCAGGTCTCTCAGGTGGAAAGCAAGGGCGTTATATATATATATATATATATATATATATATATATATATATATATATATATATATATATATATATATATATATATATATATATGTATATATATATATATATATATATATATATATATATATATATATATATATATATATATATAAGGTAATTAATTAGTAATTAAGTCTGTGATTTTATCTTTAAGATCGTTCTTGAGCATTTTGCTAACATGAGGGTCCACATAATACGTACCAGGGCTAAGGTGGAAATTACAGCTGGAAGTAACCTGTATAAATGTAGATTCTAAAAGTTTTTGTGAAGAAAAATCTTTTGATCAGGCAATCACTGAACTATCAGTCCAATTGATCCTGTAGGAATTTTCACTTAAATGTATAAAAATTGCATTGGATGTTTGCCTATTTTTGACAGAACACTTACACTGTTTAATTCTCACTTCTAAATTCTTACTAGATTGACCTATATAAAAGGAAGAGCAGCCCAAGCATGGAATTTTATATATCAAGTTGTTGCTTTCTTTGGAGCTATTTTCTATTAACGTTCCCTTTAGAGTGTTATTATAAGAAAAAACCAGGTAGACATTCAAAGTTTTTAACAATGATTTTATGGTTTCAAAGGTTGGCTATGTTCATTCCGATGTGAGTCAGAAACATATATTTATATATATTTATTATACAGACACACACACACACACACACACACACACACACACACACACACACACATATATATATATATATATATATATATATATATATATATATATATATATATATATATATGTGTGTGTGTGTGTGTGTGTGTGTGTGTGTGTGTGTGTGTGTGTCTGTGTGTAATGTGCGTTTGTGATGCATGTACTTGAATTTAAGTATAAATACATTCATAAATGAGAGGATTATTAGAAAGAAGTGATAATCAACGCTTATTTTCATGTTTCATTCATGATTAGATTGAGGTGCGAATGTCTAAGCAATGCGCATGTGAAAAGACATTAGCTACAGAAGTTCTCTAGAAATATTCACCTTTACACATATTGTTTAAAAGAAACCTTTTTTCTAGTTTTTAGTTTGACTAATTCCAAATTCTCTAATACTGACCAACCAACTCCTTTTTTTCTGTGGTTGTCAAGTCCGTTGTTTAAAAGGTATAATGAACTGTAAATATTAAAGATCTACAGCAGTTTCCTAAATCAAAAATAGTTGTAGTAGTCGTAATGCCTCCTCGTATTTTCGGAGATTTTACAAGTTTTGGCAATTAACTTGCATTAGCAATTTAATGGAATCTAAAAGCGAAGGCAGTGTGCGTGGAATTACTAATTTTCCTCTTGGGAAAATCCCATTAAAGCCCTGGTGTCTTTAAGCAAGGACAGGCTCGGGGATGTTCAAGATTTTTGCTTATTTAAAATAATCTTTTAAGGGCCATGGAAAAAGCTGTTAATAATAAAGCCACCATGAATATCTAGCTGACAAAACTCGTGATACTAGCAAAGAGCAAGAGTTTGTAGGAGCAGTTTAAACAATTCTGTGTCTAAACTATGTTTTGACTGTCTCGTGGAAATGGGGATTTGCAATATTTAAAATACTTCAATGTAATGATCTGAATGTTTTGTCAATTAATGATACGTTATCAGCTGGTTCATTCAAAGTTGATGCTACTCCTTAAATGCATCAAGATCCATAAGCAATACAAAAGAAATCAGTTATTTTAGCTGTCTGCTTATTTGATCGAACTGCGTGATTGCTGTCCGTAGATCTGTTCTTCATTATTGACTTCAAATTCTTTCTCCTACAGTTTAGTGAAAGGTCTTCCCTGCAGGGCTTTACTCGGCTAACTTATTGCACTAAAGAGCTACGGAAAAGGTGAGTGTTTCGAAATTTCTATCGAAATAGATAAAATAGAAGACAGGAAGAGCGTTCCAAGAAAAAAGTTAAGTGTACCTTAGTTTTACCAAACCACTGAGCTGATTAACAGCTCTTCTAGGGGTGGCCCGAAGGATTAGACTTATTTTACGTGGTTAAGAACCAATTGGTTACTTAGCAACAGGACCTACAGCTTATTGTGGAATCCGAACCATATTATAGCGAGAAATGAATTTCTATCACCAGAAATAAATTCCTCTAACTCTTCATCAGCCGGCCAGAGACTCGAACTCGGGCCTGGCGAGTTCCAGTCCACAGCTCTACCGACTCATCCAACGAAGAGCTGAGCGTTCTAAGAGGATCGTGTAAAAAGTTTGGTAAGAGAATTTCTGTTCTTATCTCTGTTAGAAGAGAGAGAGAGAGAGAGAGAGAGAGAGAGAGAGAGAGAGAGAGAGAGAGAGAGAGAGAGAGAGAGAGAGAGAGAGAGAGATTTTAAAAATAGGAAGACCATTTTTCCCACTATTTAGGAACGCACTGAAGCTGCTCCTACTCCGGCAAAACTTTTCCTCTGAACAATTTTGGTTGTGAATTAATCTACAAACTACAAATCACCTCGATCAACTAGTGGTGGTCTTGACATAATTTTACTGTCGTTCACGAAACCTGGACAGGACCATTGTCACTCAAAACGACAGAATGATTGCCCTGGAAACAACTTTCGTCGACGTTTTCCGAATGAATAATAGCGCCATCAAAAAAGCCCAACTAAATTTTTAAGGGTCCATGGAAGGTAGTATTTACCTCTAAATAGCACTCAGTCATTCATGAATCAGTCTTCTAAGAGAGAGAGAGAGAGAGAGAGAGAGAGAGAGAGAGAGAGAGAGAGAGAGAGAGAGAGAGAGAGAGAGAGAATTACGCGCTATTGCAAATTAGCACACGTAAATTTATTTGCAATATATATTAGACCACAACAGTGTAATAAACGTAACGTCCAGTGTCTTTATGACGACGGAAGTGACGTAGGCCAGACTAATCTCAATGTCAGTAAACGTAGTACGGTACAGTATATTGCCCGAAGAAGAGCGCTAGGGCTTACCAAAGTCTCAATATTTCCCATTAGTTCATTGTGCTTTGTATCTTTTGTCCGACCTAAGTGTTTCTCCTTTGTCAATCATCCTGGTTCAGCAAATTTATCCGCAAGTGCTAAGAAATGTTCATCATTTTCACGGCAGCATGGGTGGCAGATGCGTTTTTGGTTTAGGACTGATGACTTAGAGCAAGGTTCTTCAAACTTTTTCAGCCGTGACCTAGTTTTTACTATGGCATCATTCCCACGACCCATACAGAAAAAATATTGCACAAATGACCAGAAATATCAAAGAATACAAGGATCAAAACTGAAACGCAATAACTATGTTAAAATGCATTATAATCAGAATTATAAACATGTAATATACTGTATATATATATATATATATATATATATATATATATATATATATATATATATATATATATATATATATATATATATATATATATATATATATATATATATATATATATTAACTTTATCACATGCACAATTGTTCTGTGCATTAGTAGAATTACTAAAAGGACCTCATTCAGACTGGATGGTATCTAATGGAGTTTTTATTCAAAAAGTTACAAGCTTTCTTGGACAAACAGTCCACATTATCAAGTATCCGTGATAATGTGGACTGTTTGTCCAAGAAAGCTTGTAACTTTTTTAATAAAAACTCCATTAGATACCATCCAGTTTGAATGAGGTCCTTTTAGTAATATATATATATATATATATATATATATATATATATATATATATATATATATATATATATATATATATATATATATATATATATATATATATATAGTGTGCATGTGTGTATGTAAACAGAATAATTTCCACTCATTTGCAATTAGGCTTACCTATGTAGTGACTAGGGTGGGCTTGCTTGATTTTGTTATCCTGGACCAGTTTGGCTTGCAGGAAGATAGGGCAACACGCATATCAATGGTGGCATCAAGGCGATTTCTTTCCTTTAACTTTAACTTGGTTAAGACTGAGAAACCAGCCTACACATATACGTGGTTGTAAAAGGTAGAAAGAGAATGACACTTTCTGTACTCAAGTTGGGATAGTCCTTGGAAAGGCTTAGCCAAAAAGAAGCCAATGTTAATATCTTGTGCCTCATTCTTAATGAGTTAGTACTAGTTAGTCTGACTAACTCTTCTTCCTTACTAGGCTTAAGTTTAATTCCACACGTGAATCTGGGTTCCCAAATACAAACGGATCTTTTACCCAATATTTATCTTTTAAATGGATAGTTTTTTCTTCTGGAAAATACTGCTCAAAGTTGGCTGACAGAGACTGAAGGTGTAGGTCTATATCTTTTTTCATTTTCTGCATACATTCTTGATTTAAATGGTTTTCCTCAATATGTTGTAAAAGTGTGAGGAACATGTAGAAACAGGTTGGTCTGTTTTAACCTTGTTTGCCAAATCTTTAGTGATTTCTTAAATGCCTGTACTTCCTCGGTGTGTCTGAATATATCATTCTCTTTTCCTTGCAGTTTTAGATTAAGTTCATTGGGCTTTGAGAAAGTGTCTTCTAAATATGATAGCTGTGCAAGCCATTCATCCCTGATAAATAGCTCTGCCATTGGAGACTTCTTTTTAAGAAGGAATATATGTATTTCTATCCTTAATACATATATCCTCTTTAGGACTCTTCCTCGGGATAGCCACCTAACTTCAGTATGGTACAACAAGTGCGACTGATCAGCTCCCATTTTACAGCAAAGTTGTTCGAACAAACGGCTACTCAATGAACTTTCTTTGATAAGATTGACAAGTTTTACAGCTTCATTTAGAACATTTTTCAAGCTGGCAGGAATTCCTTTTGCAGACAAAGCTTCACGATGAATGAAACAATGATTCCAAGTTACATAATTACCTGCAGCCTCTGATATCTTGCTCACGACACCACTATTTTTTCCTGTCATATTTGCTGCTCCATCTGTAGCGACGCCCTTGCAGTTTGCCCAGTTCAATTTATATTTTACAGTTACATAGTCATTCAAAACTCTGAAGAATTCTGACCCTGTTGTGTGTGTAGGTAAGGTCAAGCAGCACAATATGTCCTTCAAGAAGTAATCTTCCCATGAATATCTCACATAAACCAGGAGTGTTGCACAATTAGCTATATCGGACAGCCGGGAGGCGTAAAACCAACTGAAATTCCAAATCTTCTGCAGTATCCTTAATCCTCCGAGATACTGTTGTGTTACTGACAGGGACACAGTTAATCTTCTCTGGTGATTTCTCATCAAGCACTGTAGTACTGTATCTAATGTAGCTGGAAGGATAAATTTTTCACCATAAGTATACGGCACTTCCCCTTTTGCTGTTCGATAAGTAACTAGATAAGGAGCCAGTTGCAATTTATCATTGTGAGTGGTTGATTTACTAAGGATTTTCACTGATAAATTCAATTGTTCTTTTTTTCTTTGAAAAAAATCTACTGATTTTCCAACCAGTTCAACATGTTTCGATTCACGGTGCCTCTTTAATTTTGAAGGTTTCATACTTTCATTTGCAAGAACTTCATGTGGCCGAGGTTCTTGTTTATTTTTATCATACTTAATAAATCCATACTTCAAGAATTCACTATATTGCCTTGGCCATAATTTTCTTCTTCTTAGCAGAAGGCCCAGCAGAGGGCACAAGCGGCGAAGATGCCTCGCCCTAACCAGTACGATACATAGCAGGCTTCTCTGTCATTGAGTTTGTCTGTCTTTCTCGCCTGAACAAGAAGGTTTAGGTGCCTGAGTAGCAATGACACCCTTTCTATTAACAAATCGATCCATTTGATACGAGTGTGGTTGCATGAGCTGTTATGTAACTAAAGGAGACTCCAGCACACTCCTAAAACTTAAATGTAACTAATCATGTTCTGTAACTTCTGTTTCAAATCTGGAAGTACGCCTCACAGGCTCACTGCTTACACGTTCCATTCACGTTCGCCACCCACACCGGCACTGCGTCACCATGCAGCTCTCTCTCTCTCTCTCTCTCTCTCTCTCTCTCTCTCTCTCTCTCTCTCTCTCTCTCTCTCTCTCTCTCTCTCTCGAAAATAAAAGTTCTGACCATCGTGATTAGACTGATATTCGTTATGACTAGGGGGATCATTGTATGGATTCATATTTATCTTATAGCCATGTACATAATTTTTTTGTATTTATTTTTGTGAGCCTGCGACCCAATTTGGAGGACTTGGCGACCCAGTAATGGGTCGCGGCCCATAGTTTGAAAAACCCTGGCTTAGAGAGTTATATTACAAATGTTATGGGACTATTACTTTACATAGCTCAACTCATTTTTGTTGCCTCTTACGAGGAGAATAATTTCGAATTAAATATTGATAAACATTAGCTATATCTTCTTTGGCGATCTTTTGTATGGAAAAAACTAAATATAATAACTCTCTGTTTTAACAAGGAAGACAGGTCATTTTTCTGGTAACCTTTTCTTTTGTGATCTGGAGCTGAAAGGAGAGAAGTATATCTTAGTTTAACCAGACCACTGAGCTGATTGACAGCTCTCCTAGAGAGGGCTGGCCGGAAAGATTAGATTTATTTTACGTGGCTAAGAACCAATTGGTTACCTAGCAACCGGAC
>JANJGK010005504.1:0-10000 GCA_039081455.1 Macrobrachium rosenbergii | reverse complement strand
TGCCCTTCGGTTTCTTTTCTGCTTCCCCTCACTTCCGAATAGTTCTCTCTCTCTATCTTGCCACTCTGCTTAGACTCTGCTCCTTTGACTCCCCTCAGACGCTCTCTGACTCTACTCTAATTCCACACTGATTTCCCCTTTCTACTGTCTCCACTCGGAATGCCCGTTTTTGGTTGGAAGACGTATTCGTTCTTGGTCTGAATAATCAACCCGATTTCACACGTATAACATACGACTAGCAAGTGAATTATAGCTAGAAGTGTTTGTGAACTGTCAGTGATAAGATTAAAGTCAGAATAGCACGATAAAGCTTCGACTAAAGGTGTTTTCGAGTGAAATATTGTAAAATTAAGCATCATGGAAGCATCTAGCAACAACAGCAGTAACAACAGTGGTAGACGATGGAGAAATTTAGCCTGCCTAGCTGATTTCCAATATAATGAATTGGCAAGCAGGGAGCTGGGGTTTCTTATCGTTGAGATTAATAACAACTCCAGCCAAAAAGATGCAAAAACATACCCAGACATAGTGAAAGGATATGATCCTTCAAGCTGGAACAAGTCAGCAGAAAATATCATGAAAATAATTGAAGCAATACCAAGGAAAGTCCAAGGGATCAAGAAACTTATAAAGAAAATCTACATCAATCAACACATCCCAACAAAGAAAGTGAACAAGGCGAATTTGGTTAATATACTGATTGATGCCATAGGAAAACGAATGCCTAAAGCATGCAATGTATGTAATGTGTGGTATAGCATTGTAAATCCACAAAACCTGATAAGGAAATGCAGTGCATGCCATGTACCAACTCATCCTACATGCGCGGAAGTAGAGCAAAATAAAAAAAAGGACACAAAAATATTTTGCTCAACACGTCTAATATGGATAGACAATGTTATTAAGTCAAGACTTAATGTACAGATAGTTGAGGATGATGAAACTGAGGATGAGGAAGAAGAGGAAAACGAAATAAAAGAAAATAAGACTGAAGAGATAGAAAACAGAATAGTAGCGCAGAAGATAAGAGGCAATTTGAAAATCTATTAGATATGCTACTAAAACATAACATTCAGCAAATAAATCACCTGCCAACAAGAAAGGATAATATTTTAGACCTAGTATTTGTGAACGAGGTGAACTATGTAAAAGAAAAAATAGTGTATGGAAAATATAATTTCTATAGTAAAAATATAAATTGGTCAAAAATAAATGAAGAATTAAACAAAGACTGGGAAAACATATTCGTAAGTGATAATATACAAGTAAATACGGATATGTTATATAAAATATTAGAGGAAATAGTGGAAAAATTTACACCGAAGAAGAAAATTAAACATCAGTCACGCATACCAAGAGACAGAAGGATCTTGTTCCAGAAAATCAGAAAGTGGAAAAAAGGTCTTGCAAAAGAAAAGAATGCATGGGAAGTGATGGAGCTAAAAAGTAAGATAGAAAATGCAGAACAAAAGATTATATAGTCAAAAGAAAAAGAAAATCATGACCTAGAAGAAAGGACCCTACAAAATATAAAGCAAAACCCCAAAATTTTTTACTCATATGCAAAAAAATATGAATAAAATAAGAGTTGAAATAGGCCCTCTAAGAATTGAAGGGCGAATAACAAATGTAAAAAAGGAAATATGTAACATATTAGCAGAAAGACATAAGCATGAATTTACACCTAGAATTGATAATGGAGAAAATGATACAGAAATAAGAAGGTGCATTCATCAGACCAAATGGCAAAACTGTATTGATACAGTCCAAAAGGAGTAATGAAGGCTGACAGCAACTTAGCATTCTCATCTAAGGGAATTTGATAATATCCTTTCAACAAGTCTATCTAGGAAACAAATTTGGCTTGCCCAATAATATCAAGTAATTGATCAATGAGAGGCAAGGGATAATTGTCAGCCACAATGATGGAATTCAGTTTCCTATAATCAGTACACATCCTAAACGAGCCATCTTGTTTCTTCACTAACAGACAAGGAGAACTATATTGACTTGAACTGGGTTCTGCTAATCCATGCTGTGACAAATAATCAACTTCTTTCTCCAAAACATCTCGATGAAAAGGTGATAAGCGATAAGCTCTCATTTTAAAAGGTTTTCCATCTTCTCTGGTCTTTATCTCATGTTTTGTCAGATTGGTACGCATAGGTACATCTGCAAAAATTTCAGGGAAACTTTGAATCACTTCACTTAATTCACTTACTTTGCTCAACACTCAGATGTTTTAGTTTATCTTCCAAATTTTCTAATATTGAAGAATTGTTCATCTTGCTTTCAGCTCCCAATTCGTAGCCATCATCGCCCTCTGTAGATGAAGTTGTCTGTGTTATTGACACTGTTTCAGTTTTAGTCTGTGAAAAGTAAGGTTTCAGAAGATTCACATGTATCTTCCTCTGTCGTTTCCTTCTTCCTGGTGTTTCAATCACATAAGTTCGATTACTTAACTTCTCTGTTATCCTATTAGAACCTTGATACTTATTGGTAAGGGGAAATCTTTTCACTGGTAAGAACACTAGAACTTGCTGTCTAATACCAGAATTTCTTGTCTTAGTTTTAGCATATTTTCTTTTCATTTTCTCTTGACTTATTTTAAAATTTTCTAAAGAGAATTCTCTAATTTCTTTCAATCTTTTCCTCAAGTTCTTCACATATTCTCCTTGGATTTTCTCTTGATTTTCTTCACAATTCTCTGCAAGAATCTTTAATGGACTTCTAATGTCTCGACCAAAAATCATTTCATTTGGTGAACATCCCATACTTTGTTGATAAGCATTCTTAACTTCAAATAGCATTAAAGGTAAACCAGCATCCCATTCTCTTCCTTATTCATTACAATACTTGGTTAACATACTTTTCAGTGTCTGGTGGAACCTTTCCAAGGCCCCTTGAGTCTCTGGATGATAAGCAGTTGATAACTGTTGCTTTACTCCTAACAAGTTCATCACATCCTGGAATAATTTTGAAGTAAAGTTCGTTCCTGTATCACTTTGCACAATATCTGGTATTCCAAACTTAGAGAAAAACTCCACCAACTTCTCAGCAATTACCTTTGCACTTATACTTCTAACAGGAACCGCCTCAGGATACCTAGTCACTGGGCACATTAATGTTAACAGATATTCATTTCCTTTCTTTGTTTTCAGAAGTGGTCCAACCACATCTATAATTACCTTGCTAAAGGGTTCTCCTCTAACTTCTATGGGTTGTATGGGGGCTTTCTGAATGGTTTCATTCGATTTTCCAGTTATCTGGCATGTGTGACACACTCTGCAAAATCTGCTAACATCCTTGTGAAGTCCAGGCCAGAAAAAATACTTCATAATCTTCTCAACAGTCTTCCTTATTCCCATATGTCCAGAATCGTGCGCTACTGCTACAACTTGTTTCTTCAATGGATATGGAATCAAAATTTGATGATATTCACCCTATTCAGCATTTCCTGGTATATCTACAGGTCGATGGTTCCTCATTAGCAATCCTTCCTTTAGATAATAACAGGTAGAGGTTTGTTGCATCTCTTCTTAAACAACAGCTCTGAAGAACAGATCAGCCAACGTTGTATCCCTCTTCTGCAGTTTCATTAGCTTCTCTCTAGTCACTTGACCAACTTCAAGGGCTGAACTCTCCATATCTGCTAACTCTGCTTCTGTAGTTTCATTACTATCTTCAGGAACACTTTGACTACTTAAAGTCTCTTCAAAAACAACAGGATCCTCCTCTTCTTGGTAAATCTCTTCATTACTAACACTAGGGGAAACTTCACTTTTCTGGAACAGCTCTTCTAATCTTAAAGATCTGTCACTTGATCCTTCTGGTGCAGGTAAATCCTCAGTTTCTTCACTTGCACACATAGTTCTCTTCATACTCCTGGTAATTACACAACTTGGAAACAGGTGGAGGTTTTTCTTCTCTAAATCTACAGAAGGACTAACCCTTAACGGTATGTCTGTCACTATAGGACAAGGAACAAATGGTACACCACCAACTTCATTACCCAGTAAAACATGTACACCTTCAACAGCTAATGAGTCCTTTAGAGCAAAATCAACATTCCCTGTCACCAATTCACAGGACAAATGCAATCGGCATATAGGAGTTACCTCTTCTCCTCCTATACCCTTCAAAATAACTGAATCCCCGGTGAGATTCTTCTCCAGCTGTGGGTGAGCACCACGAACTACCACACTATGGTTACTCCCCGTATCACGTAATACTTTGACTGGTACAGTTGCCAACAAATATTTCGATACACATTCCTACTTAAACTACACAGAAGAAGAAGATAGGGATTGGTAATCCTGGAGTGACGTATCTTGTTTACATGGTTCACGAATGAACGCATACTTCTGTTGTAACAAAGGACGTCATTGGCTGTCTCTATATGAGTTTCTTTAAATGTTCTTTCCTTCTCGTTTCTTTTCGTATTTTTTTGTAGACTGGAAATGAATTTTATATGTTAATAATGTAATTTATATTACGAATGAATACGAAATTATTTAAGAAATCGAAAAAGTAAAAATTATATTTCATCATTGATAATGCAAACTATCCACATTCACCGCACTTGAGATAGGTTATTGGGCAGTTGAATTATAAATTCTTGAATATTACGCTATTACGGACGAGTCAAATAAGTTCTGCTGTTATCTACTGCCTAGGTGGAGGTGTGGCTGGAAAGCCAGCGCGAGGCTCTCTCTCTCTCTCTCTCATAACTTTTCATTTAAAATTAAAAAGGAAAGTATTTAAATAATAAACATATTGAAATATTAGCATATAATTATCCATGTATGTATTGCATATATAAATATATATATATATATATATATATATATATATATATATATATATATATATATATATATATATATATATATATATATATATATATATATATATATATATATATATATATATATATATATATATATATATATATATATATATATATATATATATATATACATACATACATACATATATATATATATATATATATATATATATATATATATATATATATATATATATATATATATATATATATATATATTTATATATATATATATATATATATATATATATATATATATATATATATATATATATATATATATATATATATATATGTAACGACCCGACTGGGTCGTTATGCAGGTTCTTTAATATACTCAGGACGGGGCTGTCATGACTGACGGCAGATGCAACAAACAAAGGAGGGGAAAACAACAAAAACAATAAAATGAGCTTAATATTAATTTATTTATAATATTTACAAGTGAGTCGGGTCTGGTTGGGCAGCGAAGGTAGCGGCAGTGGCAGCAGCAGCAGCAGGCAGTTTTTGGAGTCGACGTTGGTCGAGTTTTTGAGCAGCAAATTGGAGCACGGCTACGAAGTGGAGCACGTCGTAGAGGTGGAGTGTGACCATGAGTAGTCGTGTGACCACGAGCTGCTCATCTTTGATGACAGCGTGAGGCTGTCCTGACGTCTCCATCGGGGTTTTCTGGTTTATGGGTTTTTGTCCCTGTTGTACAGCTGAGGGCTGTCTTGGTGCCCCGATGGAGGACGTATGTTTGGTTTTTTTTTCTGCCTGCTGTTGTTTATTTTTGCCTTTTTTTTAAAGCTACTTTTTTTTGTTTATTTTAACTGGATTTTGTTTAGTGCTGCCTTTTGGCTTTTTTTGTATTTATGGTTTTTATCTTTTTGCCAGACCTGACTCACTTGTAAATATTATAAATAAATTAATATTAAGCTCATTTTATTGTTTTTGTTGTTTTCCCCTCCTTTGTTTGTTGCATCTGCCGTCAGTCATGACAGCCCCGTCCTGAGTATATTAAAGAACCTGCATAACGACCCAGTCGGGTCGTTACAATATATATATATATATATATATATATATATATATATATATATATATATATATATATATATATATATATATATATATATATATATATATATATATATCTATATATATATATCTATCTATATGTATATATATATATATATATATATATATATATATATATATATATATATATATATATATATATATATATATATATATATATATATATATATATATATATATATATATATATATATATATATATGCACACACACACATATATATATATATATATATATATATATATATATATATATATATATATATATATATATATATATATATATATATATATATATTCATACATACATATATATATATATATATATATATATATATATATATATATATATATATATATATATATATATATATATATATATATATATATATATATATATATATATATATATATATATGTGTGTGTGTAAGCTTCAACAGTAACATAAATTCACTGTTGTGATTCACATTTATGAAAATAGCAATGAGTCATTCTTTATTCCCAATCCATCCAAGTAGGCTAACATGCCCAGGGCCTCGTGATCATGGTGGTGTAAAAAACAACAGTCAAGCCAAAACCAGCATATTTAATCCATACCTATATCATAAGATTTAAGTAAAACACAGAAAACCTATAGCTCAGCAATCTTATAGGAATTAAGCTGATCATGATAAAGACTATTTGAACATACACCTATGAGATAAAATCATTGATAATCAACTGCACCACACCTTAAGATATTAACACAAGAATGTTGCGTTGGGTTCAATATTTTTTCTTTCTCTTCTGTAGCTATTGGGCGAAAGAAGACTCTCTCTATCTCTCTCTTTCTCTGTAGTAACTACTGAATTTCGCCATATACAATAATGATCAGAATTATCTAAAACTAATGAGTGCCGCAAATAAGGTCAGCTATTCTGACTTGTTTCAGAAAATAATTATTCATCTGAAATTTCGGTTATTTTGTAAAACTTTTGCTTTTTATTTACTAGCAATTATCGATGTGAATTACAAGCTTTCGTTATTAAACAAAATAATCTCTTCTTTGGGCTTCATGATATTGTTAGTGGGATCCATTAATTACACAGTATATGAATACTAGGTATTTCGTTATTTGTAACTAGTTTCAAGTAATCATCAATATTTAAGACAAGAAAACCGAGGTAATGTTGTAGCAGGTTCAGCCTTGGGTGTCACAGAGCACGTGGTGTCCACAACAAACGAGCAGTATGAATCGCAGGCCTGATAATATGGAAGCAAATCGTCGCCGCATTGAGAGGGCAACATCTAGAAGCATTATAGTCGGAATGTCCATGGGCGGACGCAACCCCACCGAAATTGCAGCACTATTAGGAGTGTCTCGAAGCACGGTTTACCGATGGAAAAATAGGTGGGAGGAAGAGGGATATCTTGGCGACAAACCCAGATCTGGCTGCCCGAGGTCAACCACACGCGATCAGGACCGACAAATCCTCGAAATAGCTGAAAGGGACCACTTCACAAATGCCGAGATTATTAAGGAGCAACTGCATCTTCAAGTAACACCCCAAACTGTGAGAAGACGCCTTCACGAAGAAGGAATCCACCATCGAACTCCTTCAATTAAGGATAAATTGACGGAGGCACACAAACGCTTAAGACTGCTGTTCGCTGAGGAATACGTTGATGAGGACCTTGACTTCTGGGGGCGAGTCGTGTTTTCTGACGAGAAGACCTTCTCCTCTACTAATCACGGCAGAATCCATTGCTGGAGAAAGAACAATACAAGGCAAGTGATTGTGATATTTTCTATTAATCAGTGTTCCTCAGCAAAGAATTCCTTATGTTTTATTTTTTCACTGACCCCTTTATGGAACTGGAATATCTATCCCTTTGATGCTTACCCTCATGCGTATAAAAATAAAAATGTATGAAGTTTTACTTAGTTCATGGAGTCCAACACGTCCCTGAACCCATATTGGTAACTACTGGTATAGGTCATATTAGCATTGCTACCTTTAAATGAAAATTACCGTTTTTTGTTTTAACCTAAGTTCACAAATGTAATGGTGATCGTAAATTTGTGCATCATAATTCTCTTCAGAATGAAGTAAGAACACCCACATAGGATGTATGTATAATTTGTGCTTTCAGGAAATATTTAAATGAAGTTTCCTAACACTTCTGAGCCCTACTGTGGCCCATTTTCAAGAGCTGCTGGTCTGGATCTATCCCCAGTAGTTTTCAGAATTGTTTTGTTGCCAATATGTTGCTTATAATCCGGTTTCTTAGGCCACAGGAGTGTTCAAAAGTGCTAGAGGACTTTAATTATATTTATATTCTATAAAAATACAACATACACATACGTTCTGCTTTGGTGTTCTCATTTTGTTTTCATTAGAAAGCTATGGCTTCTTTGTAATATACAACAAATTATTGTCATCTCTGCCAGTATTATTATGGGAGAGCGATGTTGAAATTTCCAATATGGAAAATTGACTTGGCATAAGAATGTTTTTATATAAATATACTACTGCTGGTGAACAACAGCATCATATAGTAGTGTTATAAATATGAATGAACCGGAAAAACGGTATCATTAATGATGGAAAAATTTATTCCATGTTTACCATAAAAAGTCTGAGGGCCATTTTTCTTATTACTGATATTTGTCTTATCGTAACAAAGTATTTTTTTATATTAAAACAGATACGATGAAGAGAACATCTTTACGGAGGCGCGGAGTGGTCACGTCACTTGTAATACTTGGGGGTGGATTCACCTGCATGGCATGGGAGAATTGACCGATATTCAGGGACGTTTTAATGCCGAGGTGTATTTGGAGATTCTTGAGGAAGTCATGCTCCCGACGGTGCGAGAAATGGCCTTTCCTTTCCCTGAGAGAATAGTTTTTATGCACGACAACTCTTCAATCCACTCGGCCAATATCGTCAAAAGGTGGTTCAGGGAGCAAAGGCATGTAGAGCTGTTTAACTTCCCGAGTAAAATTGCCGACCTCAACCCCATCGAGAATATTTGGGGCTGTCTTGTTAATGCATGGGACCCAGAAGAGGAACGAAAAAAGGAGCAACTGATGAGACATGCCCTTACAGAATGGGAAGTTCTCCGCCGGAAGCCAGAGATTGTTTTCAACATTGTGGCATCTATGCCACAAAGGCTACAAAGCGTGATAGACCACGAAGGAGGATGGACAAAATATTAATAATTTTAAATTTTACTATCTTTATAGTAATTAATGAAATTATCATTATTATTTATGTATTTTTGCTTGGATTACCGTAACTTCCTACGGTTAATGGAATTTAATTTTTTTTTGCATTTATTCTTTGTTTTCATATTTCATGATGGTAACTTAATAACTGTCCTTGTATATAATTATATACATCCACATCTCATTATATTTATATGCTGAGTTTTATTGACATTGTATTGTCAAGAAAAAGTAATAAATTTGTGCTTCTAAAGCTTTATTATTAAGTAACCTGCATTTTTTTCTTGATAAAAATTGCTTTGGATCAACGACTTGAAGGGTCAAGTAATTTGGTGAAGTGAAGTTAACCAAGTTATTTTGCATAGTATATATTTATTTATATTTTAGATAAATCCAGACATCTTTAAATATTTTTAATGGTTACTCCATTATCTCTGATACCTTCTATTGCTCGAGAGGTCCTAATATCACTGACTTTGTATAGTGTAAATACTTTTATCATACACTATACTCATAGATTTTTTAACCCGAACTGGGAGAAAATTAAGGGACATATTATAAGGTTACTCTAGAAGTACATGCTAAATATATGCTAAAAATTGGAATGCAGAAAATTTAAAACATAACCCTCAGGATACGAATGTGTTTTCATTACTTAAGATATTAAACTACGGTGTTTTTTTATTTTGCAAAACTATTTTCTCTGTAGAACTGAATGGAATGTTAATGAACATATCAGTCATAAGAAAAGACTGAATATTTTTCCTTTATTGTTAATAGATGGTAATTTTCTATACTTATTGACGTTACCCTTCACTTGAGTTATGATAGCACTGAATACATACTGGTCCAGCTCTTTGGCTTG
>JANJGK010005503.1:0-45840 GCA_039081455.1 Macrobrachium rosenbergii | reverse complement strand
CCACCCCTTCTACCCCTCTGTGATGTTTTCTATTATGAAGACATCATCGATGTAGAATATTTCTCCTGTGTAGGATTCATTCATTTAGCAGGCCCTTATATATTACCTGCCCAGTAATTCATCATTTTCCTGATCTGGATTTATTATGTAAATATACTTAATTAGGAGAACTCTCGAGTTTATTTAGTCTTCCGTCACATGAAGAAGGCCCTAAGCCACAGTATTTCCCTTGATTTATTTGCCTATGTAGCTGCCTTAATCAGTCTAGTTAGTCAGATGTTTTAATGTAACACAGTAGATTTCTTGATAATGTAAAGAATTCCCAGCGTTTATCCGTTGCCACTGAGAATCCCATATCGAAGGTATATTTGTAGCAATATATATATATATATATATATATATATATATATATATATATATATATATATATATATATATATATATATATATATATATATATATACATATATATGCATATATATACATACATATATAGACAGTATATACAAAAAGCACATAGTCTCAAATGTACTTTAAAATCCAGTCATCTGTAGTTGCAGTTAATTCGACATGGTTATTACTATAGTGAAAAACAAATTGATACATAAAACTTTACCCAAAATAATCCGCAACATTTGGAAGAGACATCATATCAGTGGACTTTATACCTGATTAACTCGGGTACAGTATAACTTTGTGGAAAATAATTAAAACTTTGGGTCCACACTGAATGATATTCAAAGGTGTGTCGTCTTTTTTTATATTCTTTTTTATCGTTTTTTTAGTTTTTTTTATCTTTACGGGGTGAGAGAAGGGAGTTCAATTATCAACATCAAAATGCTTATAAATCTAGCAAAAATACAGATTGTAAATTTATCAGGTTCGACGAAGTAAAATCAATTTTAAAAAATGCCATATTCATAAAAAAAAACAAATTGGGAATATTCAGCACAATACCCCAAAAATTAAACATGATAATAATACCATTAATGCTAGAAATAAACAAGTAAAATATTGCGCCGAATTTTCTTCGGCGCAGTCGAGTTTTCTGTACAGCGTATAATCAAGGCCATCGAAAATATATCTACCTTTCGGTGGTCTCGGAATAATTCTGTATGTTCCGCGGCCCATGAATCTTTAATCACGGCCCGGTGGTGACCTGCCCTATATCGTTGCCAGATGCAAGATTATTGGTAGCTTTAACCTTAAATAAAATAAAAACTACCGAGGCTAAAGGGCTGCAATTTGGTATGTCTGATGCTTGGAGGGTGGACGATCAAAATATCAATTTTCAGCCCTCTAGCCTCAGTTGTTTTTAAGATCTGAGGGCGGACAGACAAAGGCTGAACAATAGTTTTCTTTTACAGAAAACTAAAACGGCTATTTGATTCCGTGAGCATATTCATGCTGACAACATGTATGACACAAAACCATTTTTGATGAATTAGTTCCCAGTCATTTGGAAAACTGAAAAAAAGCAGTTATCATCATACCTGCCGATGCCTTATTGTCAGCATCAGTAAATTAACTCATGCAGTAGACAGAGGAAGGCGAAGGTTGATAGGAAACGGCGATCCCATTTCGAAATGGGCAAAGCTGAAGAAGAAGAAGAAGAAGAAGAAGAAGAAGAAGAAGAAGAAGAAGAAGAAGAAGAAGAAGAAGAAGAAGAAGAAGAAGAAGAAGAGGTGAATTAATCCATGTGTGGGTAAATGCATCCTTCAGTTCAGTCGTCCCATCAAGGTCAGTAATGTCTGTGTAATCTTTATCAACAATGAATTTAAGGTAAAAGTCGAGGTTTCCATGCTCAGTTTGATCGAAGAGTAAATAAAAAATATATACCAAAGAAAGTTAATTAAACAAGACGGGAGGAAAAAGGAAAGCGCGAGAAATTCACACGCAACTGAAATTCACGACAGAATGATCTATATAAATTACCTGGAGTGATGTTGGAGCATTTTTTAGATGTAGTTGTTCATCACATTCTATTCCTGGAGCGGCAGTTACAAGTTATAAGCAACTCATTCATATTGCCCATTTGTGTGGAGTATTAAGAGGCAGAACCAAAATGTAACCATTTCAGAAGGGAAGTAAAAATTTTGCTAATCCTATGCACATTTTCCGGTATTGTATTTCATTCATGCGTCTGTTGTCTCTAACTTTGAAAATATGATTAATTCCCAAAATGCTGGCCTTTGGAAACTGAGCGTTGAGTGTATATATATATATATATATATATATATATATATATATATATATATATATATATATATATATATATATATATATATATATATATATATATATATATGAAATTCACGTAGCTATTCTGATCTTCGCTAATCTTCAGCGCAATGTAGATAAATGCATCATCAATTTAAGAAAATTATCCTGAAAAACGTGAGTAGCATAATCCTTCAGTTTTCGATCAACATACGCACTGTCTTTTCTGTCGTAGCAAAATCGGTATAACGTATGCCAGCGCTTACCTTCTGTCCATTTTCATGCGTCAGTGAGCTTAAGAAGGTATTAAAAAACACCAGAACGATCTAAGTCCACGTAGACGTTTGTGCATAACTTAAAACAAAGATTTACAAAATCTGGAAAGGCTCGCATGCTTCTGGCATGGCTTACATTACGCTTATAAACTACTTATAAGAGCCTGGGATATTTTACAACCTCTGCGCTCTAGTTATTCTCCAAGTTGGCAAGACACTCGTTATTAAGAATTAGCAAAATATGCGGCACGGGGAAATTTACCTTGATAGCGTGGAAGCCCTTTGTTGCTTGCATGAGACACTCCTGCTCTGTGTGTTTATATATATATATATATATATATATATATATATATATATATATATATATATATATATATATATATACATATATATATATATTAGCTGACAATCCAGCGCTGCCTGGGGAAACTCTGAAAGACAACCAGTAAACTCTCTCTCTCTCTCTCTCTCTCTCTCTCTCTCTCTCTCTCTCTCTCTCTCTCTCTCTCTCCAAGTCTCCCTCATTCTCCTCCCTATCACCCCCTCTACTCTCTCTCTCTCTCTCTCTCTCTCTCTCTCTCTCTCTCTCTCTCTCTCTCTCTCTCTCTCTCTCTCTCCTGTTAAGATAGTTGCTTCAGTCATATTGCCCAGCATTTTTTATATTTTGTTTTTCACCTCTTTCCAGCCCCGTCCCCTTCCTATTAAGACTGAACTTGGAATTAAAGAGCATCAGGAGTGTTACTGTTCATCCCAGTGACCTCGAAAACTAAGGATAAGGCACTAATATCTGTCATTTTTTACATTTTATTTTCCACTCCTTCTCACCCCCAGTTCCTATCAGGGCTGAACTTGGACTTAAAGGGTATCGGGAATGTCACTATTCATCTCAGTGACTGCAGAAATTATGGGTTTGACACTAATACCTGTCATTTTCGGTTATTTTTACGTCCCCCCTTCCTACACTCACCCCCGCTCTAATGCTAGTGATACCTTACTACCACAGTGTTCCTTTACAGTTAGTAAGTTATATGTATACTAAGTTTGGTTGAAATTGTCCAATGCATACATGCATACATACATAGTTCCATTCATATATATATATATATATATATATATATATATATATATATATATATATATATATATATATATATATATATATATATATGACATTTTTTATCACACCATGAATTATATACAATCATGAAGCTATAAATGTTTTTTAATATCAAATCCACGCTGCCTCGGGAATATCCCCGATGGGGGTCGAGACTCGGCAGTGCCCGTCCATTTATCACGTATAAATTCCCCGTCGGTGATAATTCCCCATCGGGGATGTTCCCGAGGCAGCGTGGATTTGATATTAAGCGACAGTATCTTGATAGCTCATTGGTAACGTCGACTGGAGTTGCTGGATGCGTATCTGTGTCGTGGGATCGAGACTCGGCAGTGCTCGTCATTTATCACTAATAAATTCCCCTTCGGTGATAATTCCCCATCGGGGATATTCCTGAGGCAGCGTGGATTTGATATTAAGCGACATTTATAGCTTCATGATTATATATATATATATATATATATATATATATATATATATATATATATATATATATATATATATACATATATATATATATATTTATATATATATATATATGAAATTTTTTGCAACAGAAACTGAAAATAATAATAATAGTTTGTGAGAAAAATTTACCCTTAATTTGAAAACATTATCAGCAGATATATACGCCGTTGCTTTATTTCAATTTTAACTCTTTGATAGAATGGCTTTATGCTGACTAATACTTCCCCATTTCCGATAATGTAGCATTAGCAAATACAGTAAGCCATAATTTTGTAATCTTATTCATTCATCGCATTTCGTCATTCTCCTTCCCGGACGTTTCCTTGATGTAATTCGTCTCTTTCTTTATGTCTTATTCTTTCTTTTTCCGAGGAGCTTCCCCGATTCCGCTTAATCTTGTTTGTCGAATCCGAACAGTATCTCGGATCTAGGTCAAACTTTCCCCCAGATATTTGCTCCCAAGAAGTGATTTCTGAGATATTTGCTCTGCAGCCACTGTTTTTTTTTTTTTTTTTATTCACTTTTGCTAATACTTTCAATTTCTGAGCATTTGTTATTCGATGTAAATCATTTTTCTTAGAAAAGGTATTTGTGAGGTTTGTTTTTGTAGCCCCGATTAAGCTGTAGGTATCATTAAACTATGTGGGCCACATGGACAAGCATATTTTTCTTTCACTGATCCAGAATGAACTACTAAGGAATTCAAAGCCTATGACACGGTTTTTCGGCAACATCTTTTTATCAAAGCATCAGATAAAGGTTTTATAACCCTACCTAATTTTTGCAAGTATTATTTGATACCCAAGTTAAATAGCTCTGGTACGTGTCAGAGTATAAGTGTGTTTCCTGTGGCAGAGCCATCAAAATCGCCGGTAAGGGTTTTGAACACAACAGTGACGTTAACCTATGACATCATGAGGCTCCACCCACAGCGAAGAGAAGTTTACATATGGGGAAAACGTCTCTTCACTGTGGCTCTGCCCACTTGCTGATGCCATATTGACTAAATGACATTTGTACCCATCCTAGAGGCTTCAGCGATATCAGTGATGGCGAGCTGGGTTTGTCATCGTCCCCTTGATTGCATTATAATTCTCAATAATTTTATTATTATTATTATTATTATTATTATTATTATTATTATTATTATTATTATTATTATTATTATTTGGAGGTTTCATTGCAACTTCCACAGCAGTTGTTGGGACTAAGTTGTTAGCTTGGAATTCTTCCATTTACTTGATATGCGTATTGTTTTGACATTATAAATAATTCAGTGTATGTAATTCATCCACATAATGAACCAGTCTATAGCCCATTTGTTAGATTTACACCTATTCAGGGCTGGAATACAAAAAAGACAATCCGTTTTGTTTCACCTCAGGTTTCGACACTATAGCCTTCTATTTGCAGCAAGTCAGGAACGGTCACTAAAAGTAGAATTCAAATGAAAAGCAATGATACCCCATTTCCCTCAATTGTTACAGGTGTAAAGGTCACCGCCATTGTTTTATTTCAGTTAATGCAACCCAGCGTTACTTTTTTTTTAATTTATATCATACACAGCACCCTAAACAGCGCTCATATCCTCGCTGCAAACAAAAGGTAATGGTAGGAGTCAAGATTTTTGAGGGCAAACTAATATTTACCTACTTGATATCAATCAAATGTAACACGATTTATATTGATATGCAGGGAAAGGAAAATATATTGAAATCAGTTTGAATGAGGAACATTTTAATATGTTTAAGATGTACAACTAAAACGTCTAACACCATACATACTTTATGTACAAAATGTCTTCATCCTCACTCTCGAGGAAGAGGTCATCATCCCCATCCTCATCGTCACTAGCCATGCCAGTGATGACTGGTTCCACGCTCTCATGGATCTAGTCCGACTTCCAGTACTCCTCCTCAATGTGAGGGGATTGTCTAACAGCTCCTGCCCACACTTCTGGGGTGGCCAAGTAACTATTAGCCACTATAGACATAATTACCTATCCACTCCATAGTAAATCTTGCGACGGGTCTTCTCGCTTGTATGCAAAGTGCCAAGCCGTAGCACAAATGCAGTCTTGCAGTCAAGGGGACAATTCCATATCCTGCTGGCCGTTATCGAAATTATTGGAGCCTAGACTGTGTAAGCATATCCATTCACCACCTACCTGGTGGATGGGCGGAGCCTCATGACGTCATATTATGTTTACATCACGAATTGTTTTAGGATCCTTGTCTGTCATTTTCTCGGCTCCGGCATCGGCGACTTCATTTTACTCTATAAACATCAAAACTAGCCCAAACTTCCATTATATATATATATATATATATATATATATATATATATGTATAACTGAATCACGAAAATATGGAACGTGATGAATATATAAATAAAGATAAAATCCTCGAAGGAAACGGAAACACTGGAGTGCTGCGAGGCCTTTCGACACTAGTCTGCTAAGTAAAGGACTAGTGTCGAAAGGCCTCGCAGCACTCTAGTGTTTCCGTTTCCTTCGTGGATTTTATCTTTATATATATATATATATATATATATATATATATATATATATATATATATATATATATATAAAATGTGTGTCTGTGTATGTATATATTCACACGTAACCACCATGACATTTTAATTCATGGACTTTTAGTAATATTCATTATTATTATGAGGGATTGCGGAATTTCGGGCCTTTTGTTAATCCTTGCTATAAAGGAATAGCACCGAAACAGTCCTCCTGTTCTCAAGATACAAAGGAACAAGCAACGGTGGCTACTGCAGAAAGGCATTGGATATTGCAAGATGTTTTAGGAGAATGCAGTGCGTCCCATGAATATTCGGTTGGGTCTCCTTTAGCAGATGTGACATTCACCAATACATCGGTGGGAAATCTGTCAGAAAGGAATGAAATATGATTCAGCATTCGTAACCAACAAATATCAGTACTGCGTTATGTAAGATTGCACCCGAAGAAGAAATGAAAATTCAACAAAGGATCTTTTCTCTAAGATTATGATGCGCAATTAATAATTACCACATATGAAGTCATTGAAGTCATTGGAGAGAATATATATATATATATATATATATATATATATATATATATATATATATATATATATATATATATATATATATATATATATATATATATATAATATATATATATATATATATATATATATATATATATATATATGCACGAGTATCATACGTTAGAAATAAAGTCACTGGAGATGTTTCAGCAGTTAACTTTAATTTAAGATATGTCAATTGCAAAACATCACGTGTGCACTTCAGTAATCTAATGTGACTGAATGAGAGAGAAAGAGAGAGAGAGAGAGAGTACTTTCATTCAGTCACATTAGATTATTGAAGTGCACACGTGATGTTTTGCAACTGACATGTCTAAAATTAAAGTTAACATCTGAAATATCTCCAGTGACTTTATTTCTAACGTATAACACTTGTGGAGGCATCCTGTTGTACTCCGACTCCATCTATATATACAGTAAATGTATAAATAAATAAATAAATAAATACCTTACTGTGTTCATAATAATTTTTACTTTACCATAAAAACTTTTATTTGTCATTATTATTATACACTATTCTGCATATGTTCGTTCGTATTTCACATTCTTCGTTCACTGTTTTATCATGAACTATTACAAGCAGACATTACCCTCGTTATCGCCACTTGCAGCGAGGCTATCTCCGCTCTCCCTGGGTCATACCATAAACATAAACGTCCTCCAATAAGGACTCACAAAGTAGATTCTCTGTCTCAGACTTACATTTTGCCGCATCTCTATTTTGTCGACCCAAGTATGTAACGCGCGAGAGATTCGGGTCTTTGTATGTTCGTTATGGTAACCTCCGTGGCGGGCTTCGATCCCCAAATTGGAACAAAATGCCGACATCTGGATCCTGGTCCTTGTCCCGTCTGCGTCGCTTTCTATATCTTAGGAGGACGGGAATCTCTCACTGGCTTAAACTGAATCTTTATATTTGTTTTAATTATTCATTAATTTACGATTGCAATACGTTATGTAATCATTTCTGGCAATACTGTAACTTGCTACTGCTACAGCATCAATATATATATATATATATATATATATATATATATATATATATATATATATATATATATATATATATATATATATATATATATATATATATATATATACATATGTACTGTATATATATATATGTTTGCGTTTAAAAAGATAGCTGTGTATAATATGAGTTTCAGATTATAGAAAGTGGTTGTACGGCTTTCATGTCCAGATGGAAAACATAATTTGAAACAAAAGTAAATGAAGAATGGTAAAAATAAAGAACTCATCATTACTATAAGATACCACTACCATTAACAAAACTGCATGATAGCCCCCTTTTCCCCAGCTCTCTCTCTCTCTCTCTCTCTCTCTCTCTCTCTCTCTCTCTCTCTCTCTCTCCTCTCTCCTCTTAATCGCCACATCGCATAGTCTGCACTGCCCTGCCTTAATAAAACTCCCTCTGTCGTATGCAAGAGGTCTTGAAACGTAGTTCCTTACCACAAAAACAAAACCAAGTCTTTCGCCGACCTAATACGTATACGTGACCTTCAGTGCTTTTGAAAGTGCTTGCTGGGAGAGCAGGGGACATTTCTCAAAACGGATCTACTCCCTTCTCCTCACTGCAATGATCCTCATCATTTCTCTTTTATCCTCCCCCTCATCATTTCTCTTTTATCCTCCCCCTCCATAACGTTTTTTAAGAGGGTCTACAGTTTTAAAATTCGAGCGTTCATCTCGGAGTGGAGTCCATTTACAAACATAATTGTAAAGAAAAAAATAAATTGATATGAAACTGGAATATATACATACATACATATATATATATATATATATATATATATATATATATATATATATATATATAGATATATATATATATATATATATATATATATATATATATATATATATATATATATATATCATCAGTAAGACTACAAACGTCCTTTAATATCCAATTCACTCTACCTCGGAAATAATATATTTTCATATATGTTACCGAAGGGGAATTTTTTTTAGTTGATAATAAGTTCGTCGTCCCGCGGGCTCGAACCAGCGAAGGACAAGAACTCAGGGACTACAGTGGACGCATTAACCCACACGCCCACGGGACGACGATCTTATTATCAACTAAAAAAAATTCCCCTTCGGTAACATATATGAAAATATATTATTTCCGAGGTAGAGCGAATTGGATATTAAAGGACGTTTGTAGCTTACTGATTGTATATGAATCACGGTGATGTGATAAAAATTCATATATATATATATATATAATATATATATATATATATATATATATATATATATATATATATATATATATATATATATATACATATATATATATATATATATAACTTCCATATGTCAAGGCACACATTTCTCAGAGAGGAAAAGATAACTGTACATCGGGATAAAAACCTCGCCGCCCCCTGAGTCTTGCCCGAGCAAAGGAGGGCTTTGGCATCTAAACAAATGGTCTGGAGAGGAAGCGACAGGGGAAACTTTCATCGTTTATTATTTTCTCAGCGAGATTCGAGGGGCGTTCCAGCTCAGCAGTGTGAAGCTACGTTGTTAGAGCGTCGTAAGAAAGAAAAAATACTCACCACGGAAAAAAGAATTAATATAGATGAAGCATTAGTCGGCAGGTAAAGCTTGTTTTCAACGAGAGGCAAAAACAGGCTCGGATTGCAGCAGGCAGCTGCATTGCACTGGAATAAGATCAAGAAAGAAAGGGGAAGGTATGACTGCAGAGAAAAGAAAAGGTATTCTTTGCAGGAAGCAGGTTCCGGTAAATAACAGGAGTCTTCTTCTTCTTCTTGAGAGTTTGGGAAATAAAGATCTGATGATGAAAGTGTTTGTTGTTGATGTGTGAGAATTTCATGAAGTAAGATTTAGTGTATGGATCATTGTCGTAGGAAGTAGCTTCTTGCACCATCGGAGTTGTTTCTTGACTGAACTATTCAAACAGAAATCAGCAAAATATTACGTTCTCCCTGGAATCTCAGATATTAAAAAGGAAGAAAGTTGAAATGCATGGAGTGAGATATTATATAATTATTCTCTATATATTTCTTAATGGTGATTCACAAAACTGACAGACAAATCAGGAACGCCACTCAATTTTTCTTCATATTGTCTTGTTTAAAGAAATTATTGTATAAAAAATTATGTAAACAACGTGATCTGTTGTGGCTCCCCCATCTCGAAACAGAAAAGTCATCACGTGTCTTTTGCATCATAGAATATTTAGAATAACTCTCTTGAGCATTCAATTAGTCGAATAGTGTTCGCAGGGCAAACTGAAATAAGAATATGCAAGTACATTTTCATACGCACAGACGTGCGTAAAAAAAAAAAAAAGGTTTCCCGAAAGCCCACTGATTCACTCTTGACCACTACAGTGAATTATATAGCTGGCAGTTTGTTAAATAAGATAGGGCAGATGTAGATGGTATGTGGCTAGCAACCTCATGCAAAAATAGTTGCAGCGAAAGCTGATTTCGTAGATGCATGGTATCACATCTTCAAATATCCAAACCTGTTGAATTATTGTCTAATTGGTTGGGATTCTTTCTCGCGCCCGAACTTCGGATTTTTGACTCCGTAAGGACGGTTGGAAGGACCTTTTATTAGAGAGTTTTACGGACACAAAAAGCTCCATACATGGTTCTACACAGGGGGACTTTGACCCTTAATAATTCTCCAAACTGGAAAAGAAATAAGTTAAGTATACCTTAGTTTTACCAGACCACTGAGCTAATTAACAGCTCTCCTAGGGCTGGCCCGAAGGATTAGACTTATTTTACGTGGCTAAGAACCAATTGGTTACTCAGGCAACGGGACCTACAGCTTATTGTGGAAAAGAAATACTTAGTAGGTATGTTTGTGACTGCAAAAAAGGAACATTTTTCTTTAACCCTTAAGTAATAATCAAGGAAAGAGGCGCAACAGTATTTTTTATGGCATTAAATAAAATTTTCCAAGGGAGCATCTTACGAACATGAAGATATGTTATAACCCTTAGCACCATTTTTCTTCTTCTTCAGATTATCTGGAAAATATGAGAAAAAACACAACGTCTCTGAACTTCCCAGTAACTAGAACTTATAGCCCATGATTCTGGGATCTTCTGCTCTTTTACAGTGGAAAGATATTCGCCATAATCAGATCATTTTGACTGAAATGAATAGTTATATACTTAACCCGAACAACAGGCTATTTTTGGTCAGAAAAGAGACAAAACAAACAAAAAAAAACTCGTAAAACTTGTTGGATAAGATATTGAAAAAAATAGAAAGAAAATAATTGGGCACAAGAGTAAATCTGAATGAGAGAATTTAAAATTAGACGTTCTGTTCGTTATTTTTCTTCACGCATTCCTTTCCTAACTTTTTTTTTTTTTTGTTACTCACATTCGTTTTTGTCTACTTCCCATTTACTTAATCATTTTCTGACTTAACTGACGGATTGTCTACATTTATTATAATAGAGATTTTATTATAGCTGAAACGGAAGCTATTTTCTCTGGGCCGTAAAAGATTCAAAAGGACAGAATTTGATGAATAAAAAATAATAACCTTAAAAGCATGTTTTCCCTTCATTAAATTTTATTGCATCCTTAGAAATACCTAATAAGCCATTCCCAATATTAAAACGAAAGTTTCTTACAAAGTAATTATGTAAAATAGAAATGAAAAAGAAGTAAAAGAAGTGCAGATAGGGCGCCATCTCCTCTAACTGAGAAATAGGTATGTGGAGAAGGAACTGTTAAGATATTCATTATCCTTTTTTAAATCAGACTACTAGTGGATTACCTCTGGATATGCTCGAAGAAGGGAGTCATTGTTAAATAATCCACTGCCTACACTTTATCTCTAAACTAAGATCACCTGTCAAAACATACATGCATACATACATACGTACACACACACACACACACACACACACACACACACACATATATATATATATATATATATATATATATATATATATATATATATATATATATATATATATATATATATATATATATGTATGTATATAAGTGAAATGTGTGCCAATAAAATGGTTAATAGCAGCAAGAAGTCCTGAACATTTTTCATTCAGCAAATTGGAATCCTGAAATCGTCCGACAAACTCGTTCCGCCTATCTATTGTCTCTCGGGTTCATGGGCTAATGCCAGAGAATTATTCTTTTGATGACTTTTTCCTCTGCTCCTGCGATTATCTTTTGATTTCTTTATTTCCTTTATCCTTTCGTCGGCGGATGGAATCTAGAAAACCTTTCTTACTTCCAGAGGCTGTCAAGATATTTGACTTTGGAAACGTATCATCTTGCAGTAATAGTCTTTCCTTAAATTTTTTTTTTTCACTATGCATTCACCAGCAAAAAAAAAAAAAAGGAAAGGATTGAACTATTTACATTAAATAACAAGCATTATTTTAGGATTCTTCAGTTCATATTTTATCTGGTATATTTATGAAAGACAGCACTCTATCTGAGGCCATTTATTTACGTATCTGTTCATTTTTTTACCCATTTTTAACCCTTCTCATTTGTCTTTTGGGGTGCAGTGACCTTCATCTTTGAAGCACGCGATCTAGGCTTGTTAATTATGAACAACTTTATCTGATTCCTACATCAACCATTAAAACCGTCTACTAAAAAGTTAACTCAATCTATGATGATGAACAGACTTCAGATACTCGTAGTTCCTTGTGAAAATTGCTAATGAATTTAATTAACATTATATAAGTATTGTGTTGAACTGGAATTAAATTTTAGTATTAATTTTATTTTGATAGCTTTTATATTGTCGAACTGAATTAAAAACACTGGAAAAGATAATAAAACACCATAAAAGATACAGTGGAATTTTTGTTCGTATTATTGAAAACAATCATAAAATAATTTGGGAGGAGCAGATGAGATTGTTAATTCTAATAATGCACTGGAAACATCATCTAGTGTAGTTTTATGAAAGTTTCTCTAAGAACATGAATATCAGTCAAGGCATTGTGAGGTACGAAATGAAGTACAGAGGCCTACAGCTTGCTAATTTATTTACAAAACTTTCACACAGGTTAATAGCTCGTGCGAACAGCAAAAGTAGTCCCAACCTCTTGACAGATCGAGTAAGGGATTAAACTCAGGCATCTGTGTTTCTTCACAGACATAGATTTACATATAGATAGATACAAGACACCTGAATGACAGGTATACAAACATTACTGGAAAGCTGGCATAACAGCATACAAGATGATACAAATACATGAAAAGTGACAATACGGTGATTGAGATATTTGCATAGAAGATGTGTGAGAGAATTTGAGTTTCTCTCGACAGCATGGTCTTCCTCCCGCGTTACTCATCGTGGGAGAAAGCAGATTTGGATCGTAGGTCTGCCGCGTGGTCTCTACAGGACTCCCCATTCACCCACCCCCCACCCCCCAAGAGAGGCCTATGTATGTGGGCTGGTGTCTGGTGTAAATGCAGGTTTCAACCAATTGATTCAAACCCATGTTGTCCTACATCAACTGTCATCTGGTAGGCCTTCAGTCGTCTCTGGAGTGTGCGGAGTGGTCCAGAGTAAGCTGGGGAGAGAGGGGCGGTCTGTGTGTATCAGCCCAGATGAACGCGTATTTTACATTCTGTAACTCTTCAGGAACATACACTTTTCTGTTTGTCTTGTAGGTTGTCTTGGTTGGTATTATTTTTCCTATCACTTTTCGGGTGTCAGACGGTGAAGCTGGGTTTGTTCCTTGTTGGAGGACGTCAGCTTGCACCATCAATGCATGGCCATACAGGACTTCTACTAGAGATGCGTTGAATGCTGTGTGTGGTGTCGTTCTGAGTCCTAGAAGAACCCACTGTAGTTCTTTTCTCTAACTCCCGCCCTGGCATCTGGCAGTGAGTGCTGTTTTTGATGACTGGTGCATCCTCTTGATGATTCCATTGGCTTCAGGGTTGTAGGCTGTCGTATGCATTATTTTCGCCACCAGACTGTCGGCGAGGGTGTTCCACAGGGCGGATGTGAAGTTGGGTGATGATCTGGGGGACTCCATGCCTACTGACCCAGTCAATGAGGGATTTAATGCAGCTCTCTGCCATCTGCTGCCAGATGGGTATTGCTTCCAGCCACCTGGTGTTCCCGTCTATTATTGTAAACAGGTATTTGTACCCCTTTGAGGTGGGTAAAGGTCCCACTATGTCAACGTGCATGTGGAAGAGTCGGCAGTTCGTTGTTTTGAACTCTTCTATCCCGCTTTCGATGTGCCTTGTGACTTTTGACATCTGGCATGGGATGCACGCTCTTGTTCACGTCTTCACATCTTTTCTCATCTCTCACCAGATGTATGCTCTTCTATGATTCGGGCTGTTGATCGGCCCGATGGGTGGGATAGGTTGTGGGTGAGAGCGAAGGCTCTTCTTAGTCCCTCTGGCAAGTATGGGCGAGGGCATCCGGTACTCATCTTGCAGGTGATGGTCATCATTCTGCTGTTGATTGAAAGGTTGCTCCATGTGAGGGTGGGGTTGATCCACCATAGTCGCTGCAGGCCCTTGTCATCCTTCTGAGCCTCCTCTATCTCGGGATAGCCTATCCTGAGTTGGATGGTGTTGGGACAGTTTCTTGATAGGGTGTCTGCCACAGCTTTCACTGAACCCCTCAGGTGTTTTATGGTGCAGGAGTGCTTGGCTATCACTGACAGGTACCGCTGTTGTCGCGCTGACCATAAGTCTGCTGACTTTGTGAAGGCATGCACCAGTGGCTGATGGTCCATCTGCACCACGAACTGCCATCCATTGAGCACATGGCAGTAGTGATGGACTGCTTTGTAGACTGCGAGGAGCTTCCTGTCTAATGTTGAATACTTCTGCTCTGCTACGGTTAGTTTTTTGTTGTAGAAGGCCAGCAGTCGACGACCATCATCAGTGCCCTGCTCAAGAACGGCTCCCATCTCCATATCGTTTGCATTGGTTGTCAAGTTGAGGGACCTATGGGGTAAAGGAAATATTAAAGTTGTTGCAGAAGCTATTGCTTCTTTTGCTAAAATAAAATGCTGTGTCTTGATTTTCTCCCCAACTTAATTTTTTTATTTCCTTTCAGACATTCACATATGGGGTTCATAATTCCCATGATGTTTTGTATGAACCAGTGGTGATAATTTATTAAATGTGAAAATTCTTAGACTGATTTTACTGTTGTTGCTTTGGGAAAGTCTATTATTCCTTTTAACACTCTCTGGCAGGGGTTTGATGCCCTCTGGACTCACTTGGTGCCCCAGAACCTCCACTGTTTTCTTTGTCCATTTGCACTTGTCTTCACGTACTATTAGTCCGTTTTATTTCAGTCTTGATAGCACTGTTTTCAAGTCTCTGAGGTGTTGTTTTAAATTTGGGCTGATGATTAGTATGTCGTGAACATATGCCATGCAGAATGGAAGGTCCCCGAACAGCTCGTCCATCAATCTTTGGAATGTTGCCCCTGAGTTATGGAAGCCGAAACAGCTGTAGTTGAATGAGTAGGTACCAAACAGGGTGATAATTGTGTCTTCTCAATATCTCCTTTTGCTAACAGGACTTGGAAGTACCCTTTTAGCAGGTCGATTTTTGTGAATATTTTTGCTTCACTCATTTGATGTATAAGCTTGATCCATTAATTTTAAAAGAAATATGCCAGAAGTTTATATTTTGATGAAGTCACTTGAGAGGCAGGTAAAAAGGAACTGGCTTTTTGCAAGGAAATGGGATTTTTAAAAGTTGATCTGTCACTAATGAGAGTAGGACTTCACCTACAAACACCTGTCAGGTGCAAATACTTGGAAACCAATTATCAGCACCTGACAAATGTTTGCTGGAGGAGTCCTACCTCAACATTCATAGAGTATTGATGAAAGTGGTAGCAATTCAATATATATATATATATATATATATATATATATATATATATATATATATATATATATATATATATATATATATATATATATATATATATATATATATATATATTGTCATGAATTGATCAAGTACCTAGTTATTACACAAATAATAAGACCAAAAAATTTACCTCACTTCAGCCAGACACTTGAAACCTCATAACAAAAATGTTAAGACTGAATACTCTAAAGGTACAGTGATCTTGTAAAACTTGCTGAACACTTGAAAATTCAATCTAAATTTATCAAGTTATGGGTGAGGTAACAACTGATAAGCTATAAACAGACTAAGGGAAAAAAGGGCATCGCTCCAACAAATACCTTAATTGTTTCCCTGGCTCTATTTCACCTAGATAAGCCTCAGGTGAACAAACAGATATATCACTTATCTTGTACACACACACAAAAATCTCTAATCACTGGTGGTCAAAATGAAACACTGTGTTTGTAAAACTTTAAACAGACAGATTTATTTCTAAGTTCAAAAGTTATAAGCAGAGGTCACAATCTCAAAAAAGTTTCCTATTACTTGACAACAGTGTAAGGTTTAAGTATTTCTTAACCAAGATTAATTCACAAAACTTTAATTTATCATGAAATCAATTTAATTAAGTAAAATTCAAACCATTAACTCTCACTCAAGTTTTAGATATAAATCAGAACATCTGCAATTAGCCCAAGTGTTCACTAAAACATTAATAAATGGGAATTAACACAGGTATTCATTGAAATCTCAATAATTAGTACGTACTGAAATCTCAGTAATGCAAATTAACACTAACAAAACTCTAAGTAATCACCAACACAAAACTCTGGGTAACACAGTGAAATTATACACACAGACATATAAAAATGAAATATGCAAAAAATGGAAATATACCAACAGCAGTTTCACTAAGACAAAATATGATTATAGATTATACCAGTCTCTCAAAAGATTACTTTCACTTTTCAAAAAGGCTAAACACGTCTTTCTATAACTCTCTCAACGACAACACTTCAGTTTTCAACATAATACAAGCAAATAAGCACATTACCTTACTCCTTTTGTAATATATAAACACAATGGTTGAAGAACCCAAATATATTGGGACCATACACAAAATATACATTGCATGGGAGAGTTTTATAAAACTTATATGTTTCGGGAGAGCAACCAATTATACCCTTCTATGTGAATTGAGAGAGAGAGAGAGAGAGAGAGAGAGAGAGAGAGAGAGAGAGAGAGAGGGGGGGGGACTTATTATGTCCTTTAAAACCCTGTAACAGACTAACTGTGTTAGCTCACTAATCCTGCTTTTATCTTCAAGCCTAAGTTGCCAATTAGCCACTTCAGATCTTAGAATAACTTGAGCCCTTTTCCCCTACATCCCAGAATACAGAATACTCAAAGAATACACATACGGAATACACAGAAAGAATACACACAGTGAATACACACAGAGAATTCTAAGGCCTGGGAAAAGGTATGGGTTCTTATCTCGGGTGACTGACATTTCCTGCGCATAGTTAACCACCCGGGTAACGAACGATCTGGCTAAAAAGCCCTGTCAACATGTCAGACCTATCTCTCCACCCTTATCCTTCTACTCAGAATATGAAATACATAATAAGGCATAGAGAAAAACAATAATTACAGAACAGACATACATGATAATCCTGTAATAAGCACTCAGACTTGCGAGTGCTGAGACCTGTCATCTTGTCAAGATAATCAAAGTACCTCTTCGAATACGACTTCCCTTTGGGTCAAATACAGCTGTGTCAACACAGGATGTGGTTATCTGATAATGGTTCCAAAATATCTCTCTCTCTACACGTTAACTCTCCTGTTTTATGGCATGTTATAAACATGAATGATTATACAACATCTATAAGCATGGAACAACATTTACATACTTTACAAAGTCACTTCAGTACACCTCACAACATATGAAACAGCTGAAAGAAATCACATCAGCATACATATCACACATGTCATCTGTAAGAAAAAAAATCTCAGAATTATATTATAATATATATATATATATATATATATATATATATATATATATATATATGTGTGTGTGTGTGTGTGTGTTGTGTGTGTGTGTGTGTGTTTTGTGTGTGTGTGCATGTGTGTATGTGTGTGCGTATCAAATTTCTTCCATTTTTTTATCAATCCTGCAGTGTCTGATGTATAAAAATCACGTTTCAAGAGTGATTAATATATATATATATGTGTGTGTGTGTGTGTGTGTGTGTGTAATTATGCATTAATGATGATAATAGTGATAATACTTATTTTGTTTAGTGTGCACAATGAAAGTAAAAAAGAGCTCACCAGAGTTTCTCTTGTTTTTTTATTTATTTATCATTTTGCTTGTTCCTGGAAGTATAACTTACTCTAAAGAGGCCCTTACATAATAAAGCAATGTCAAGTTTACGTCCATTTCCAGAAAGATATGGCATTAACTAATGTTTATGGCATACTGGCTTATTTCCATAAAATATGCCAGAAGACATCTCCTGCCTGTTTGGTGGTTTATCACCCAAATGCAGTAATACAGTTCGACTTTGTTCGCATTTCGAGTTTTGTCCTATTATGTCGAAGAAGGTTGTCTAGGACTTATATAGTTTTAGATAAAATGAGAATATGACCAATTAAATTAAAGTACCATCTGATATATACAAAAGATATCATAAAAGGGGCAAAGGAGTCACTTCATGAAATATTCAAAAAAGATCATAAAACCTCCTCTGATCTGTTAGTGCTAAGATTAGCGATCTTACAAGCTGGTCATCACATGAAATGATATCTGGTACACTCCCAAGTTTGCAATTTCCACGTTTTATTGCTTATAAATTTATGCCAGTAAGTTCGGATTCATTATTTTCACACCACATGCACACAAGCATACGTATGCATGTGTATGTGTGTGTGTGTGTGTGTGTATATATATGTATATATATATATATATATATATATATATATATATATTATATATATATATATATATATATATATATATATATATATATATATATTGACTTTATCATATACACAATTGTTCTGTGCATTAGTAGAATTACTAAAAGGACCTCATTCAAACTGGATGGTATCTAATGGATTTTTTATTCAGAAAAAGTTACAAGCTTTCTTGGACAAACAGTCCACATTATCAAGTATCCGTACAATGAGCAGACGCGTAGTCCAGCTGTATTTATATCTATGTGCTGGGTACTTTTAATCCTATAATCGCCTAGCTCCTCCTGTGTGACCCCCACCCCCTCATGATCTTGGTCTTTCTCTGCTCCCTTCTTCCAGGTGTCCGTTTTCCGTGCGTTCTCTTGCGTTTTTTCCTTCGTTTCCTTGCTACTGTGGAGTAGACGATTTTTCTAGATATGCTGTCTTCAAAGCTGTTTCTGGTGTTCCCTGCCATTGTGTTGTTGGCGCAAGTTATGAAGGCGTTCTCTACAACCAGTCTAGATGTTTTGGTGGTGTGTTTGTGTGTGTGTGTATTTGTGTATGTAAATAAAATAAAAATATTGCATAGCCGTACTAAAACGGAATATTTTGAGTATGACAAGTGCCACTACTTGATACAAGCTTTTATCACCCAAGCTTAAGGGGTGGAGTTAACATGGGAAATGAAAATATTTTACCTATATATTAAATATCACCCTCACCCTTATGACATTCAACCCATTTGCCATTACTTCTAAAGACAATGACTCAGTTTTTTAACTAGACCATAATTACATGTTGCACGAGAACTTGTACAAAGTACATGAAAACATGAACTGAATTTCAATATTATAGGAATATATACTGTTCTGTGTAAATATCGTCAAATAGTGTCTTTGGCAAGCACAGATTTTGTTTGGACCACAAATTTCACTGAATAATGCAAAAATCATAATTTTGATGAAAAAATATTGTAAATTGGAAAAAACTATAAACTATGTAAGGATTGTATGTACTGTTTCCTCATTCTGTACTCAATGGCTGTCACTTCACTCATCTTTCTCCCAGGCAACATTCAGAGGTGCCCCCTTAGATGGCGTTAGTTCTCGGTCCCTTTTGTTCTAAAGGAGCAAATAATTGGAGGTGGTCCACCTGACTCTATGGGAGCCGAAGGCTACTCCCCCCATTAAACCTTCCAATACTGTAGTAACCAATTGGTTCTTAGCCATGTAAAATAAGTCTAATCCTTCTGGCCATCCCTAGGAGAGCTGTTAATCAGCTCAGTGGTCTGGTAAAACTAAGGTATACTTAACTTGTAACAAATCGATCAGTCATTTCTGGGGTCCAGTCTGAGGAATGTTTGGGTCTTGAGAGAACTGGCACAGCCATTGCAGCAACATGTCACTAACAGGACGAACAGCAGTTACTCTAAATGTCAGGGAATTTACCACTGAAAAAGATTTTTGGCAGTTACAGTATTTCTAGTCAATAAAGAAGGTAGATTAATCTTGTCACTGAAATAGTACAAATACTGCATTCTATAGAGTATTGTAATAAATAAATGTAATATTAAGGAAGACGTTAATTGTTCATAGTCAGCTCTCAAATCCTTGTCACCCGAGTGGCGACCATTCAGTCTTATGAAGAATGAGCATCACGAGATAAAAAAAGGAGACGGTATCCAAGTAATTTGAGTGTATGATGGAATTAATGGCGTGGCATCAAAAATTAAAATATAAAATATTACCCTGCTTTTTGCTACATGGGAAATTTGGTATTCAGTAGATATCCTAACCACTTAAAACAGTGATACCATAGAGGAAATAAATGGCTTACTCCTAAGAAAATAAAGATAAACTTGCTTCTGTAACATTCACGACTTCCATGTCTCAACAAGGCTTGGTGAGAATCCTTCCCCCTAAGTTCCATATTCCATATTCAAGACTTCTTTATACGAGCTCCTTCTAAGGAACAGGTCCATTGTCATGTTGTAGTCCACTCACTCCCTCCCCCTGACAGTCTTATGGCCTGTCCACACTAGCGGGCATGCCCGTCGGGCACTTGCAGCTCTTTATATTTTCTCTCGCTTCTGAAGCAGTGTTACCAGACAATCGCATCGCTCTGGCTCCATACTCAGCCGATCAGTATAGTGGAACGGGTGACGGGAACAGTGTTTGCCCATCGGGCAGTGCCCGCTAGTGTGGACAGGGCTTCAGACTCTATTATGAAAATCGAGAGCATACGTGCTCGTCTGCACCCTTGAACATCCATTTGCCTTCAAATCCTGGCGATGTGAAGGAGTAAAGTGTCAAGGCTATCTTACAGTTACAAGACTCTGGCTGTAACGAAGCCTTAATCAGCGAGGCCCTTGTCAATATCTACTGTCTTCCAGGGTACTCTGGATGAGGGTGCAGAGGTCGTCCTAAATTTTGGTGCAGATTATTGGGAATTGGTGGATCTTTTATTAAATTTCAAATTAATTTATAAAAGGCAGAACCCAAAGGGTCTGTGTTGATGGCCAGTATAGTCACTTTAGTGATACCATTTCAGGGGTTCCTCTAGGTAGTGTCTTGGACCTTTGTTATTTATCATATATATAATTGACATGTGGCAAGGTCTGGAGAACAAACTGATTGCATATGCCGATGATGTAACTCTTCTAACTGTTGTTCCTTCTTTGCCCCATAGGTCTGTGGCTGCAGAATCCTTGAATAGAGATCTAGCACATATTCATGAGTGGAGCAGGTTTTGGTGCACGAAGCTTAACCCTCCTATACAGAACACTTTTGCCGTTGTATCCCGATTTGCATTTAAATGGAAAGGTTTTCAGTGTCAATGACTCTTTTGAGATTTTTTCTTTTATGCCATTTGATAAAAGAATTTACATTGAGATACATAAACGTAACATTCTTTCTCAAAAAGTTCTTGCGGAAAGCTTCAGAATGCTTTGGGAAGAAGCTATTATCTAAGTATTGCAACCTTTCTTCTTCCGTGTTTGGAGTATTGTTCTCCAGCACGGTCTTCCTTTGCTGACTCTCATCTCAAACTCCAGGATGGAGTTATGTCATTAGTCAAGTTTATTTTACCAACCCTTAATGATGACTTGTGGCAGAGACGTAAAGTGAGTTCAGTATGTTTGTTGCATAAAATGTTCTAAAACAACAAACATCCTCTGCACTTTTCTTTATCAGACCTTTTTTTGCTTGCAACCCTAGTCAGAGTCTACTAAATGAAGGTATATCGGGTTAATTTTCTATTCCCTCATATTTATTTACCTATCACCTTTCCCTATAACTTGTCTGTCTCTGCAGGTTGAGTCCCATTTAGAGCCCTCTGGGTTTTATAGTCTGTTATAAAATCAACAAAAGATAGCTATTAGATCGATGGGATTTTAGTCTGTTCCTGAGTTTACCATTAATGCCACCACAAATTACAAAATATGCTTTGTGGTTAAAAATTGAAGGCTTTCTCTGCCAGCGTTTGTCAGATTTGAATATTCAGTTATTAAAATATTTAAAAGAATATGCATTATTCGACAATAATCATGATAATTTAGGTTCTTTTCGAAAAGACATGCTTCTCAGTAAAGAGGGTTTCTGATTGTGGTCACATATGCAGCATTTGCAGAAACAAATACCAATAAATCGTCACTATTTGTCAAGGCAGCATGGCCTCGTTTTATGATTAAAGTAATGACAGTGTGATTGTGAAGAGAAGACCTCTAAATCAAATCTACAGAGGATCGTTGAAGGAAGGGAAACCCAGAATTAAGCGTAGGAATTTAACATTGCCAAATATGCTCTGTCTGACACAGAAAACTTTTACTTCCACTAATTTCAAAGTTTCGAGTTCAACTTTTCTCTTTAAAAGGAAAATCCATTTCTGATCACCATTACTGAGATGCAATGCACTTTTTGAGGCTCAAGGGTTCTTCAAGATGCATTTCAGGATTGTACACGGCTTAATTTATGTTTTCAAAGCCAGGTAACACTTGACTTCCACAGTAAAAAACAATGTAAAAAAAATATTAAACAAGCTTTTATTAAAATGCACTAAAAAAAGAAAATTAAATTTTTTGAGACACACCAGGATTTTCTTACAGTTAATCATGTCTACAAAAATAAAAGCGTTGGCGCCAAACATGGAAGGAAATGCTACAAAAAAAGGAATATATATTTTTTTTTGTCTCTTGTAGCATTTCCTTACATGTTTGGCGTCCATGCTTCTATTTTTGTAGACATGATTGATTGTAAGAAAATCCTGGTTTGTCTAAAAGAGTTATTTTTCACTTTTTAGGGCGTCTTAATACAGGCGTGTTTTAAACAATTGTTTTTTATATGTTTTTTTTTATACTTTTTAGTGTTGACAGAAATTTTAACCGAATTATGATTGTAGCCAATGAAATTGATATCCTGTCGAACCAAAGAAGGCTTGATAAATCTACAGTTATTTACCGAGTCAAAGAAGTTGTGAAAAATCCGAAGAGTTATTTACCGAGTCAAAGAATTTGTGAAAAATCCGAAGAGTTATTTACCGAGTCAAAGAAGTTGTGAAAAATCCGAAGCTATATTTACCGAGTCAAAGAAGTTGTGAAAAATCCGAAGCGTTATTTTACAGTCAAAGAAGTTGTGAAAAATCCGAAGAGTTATTTACAGAGTCAAAGAAGTTGTGAAAAATCCGAAGAGTTATTTACCGAGTCAAAGAAGTTGTGAAAAATCAGAAGAGTTATTTACCGAGTCAAAGAAGCTGTGAAAAACCCAAAGAGTTATTTACGAAGTCAAAGAAGCTGTGAAAAATCCGAAGAGTTCATACAAATCCTGAGATACTGGGAGAGGTCACTGCTGACCTACCGGGATTGAGAAACCATTCAAAATTTCAAGTCCTTCGGACATAGGGAACAGGTCGAAAATTGAGTTATAATATTTAACCACGATAAACAAACAAACAAAAAAAAGTAAGATAAATAAAACCATATAAAAAGAAAATGTTTAAGGACAATACAATCGCAGAGAGAGAGAGAGAGAGAGAGAGAGAGAGAGAGAGAGAGAGAGAGAGAGAGAGAGAGAGAGAGAGAGAGAGAGAGCAATATCAATTGTAACTGGTTTATTTCCTTTCTGGCATACGTTTATATCACATGCAGATAATTTGCATTCAGGCCACCATTATTAAATAATAAAATCATTAATTTTGTGTGCATTAGCGGGAAAAGATAAAATATCATTAAATTAAATACATTTTTCTTAATTCCCCTGATAGTTTACAAAATCATCATCACATTCCATTTTAACAGGACGAAATTCATCTAGGTTTGCTCCAGAATACCTTAAAAGCTTAACAGTTAGAACGCGCCAGTGATTCAGATATCCCCAAATTGTGTCTTCGATTCTGCCACAATGACCTTTATTCCATCCGATTTCGTTGTGACAAAATGATTTCTTCATGAACTTGCCAGTTCAAAAAGAGCGTCGATTTTATACAGTTTGAATTTGTTGTTCCTATTTTATAACATAAAATGGGTCATGTGTTTGGTTTAGTTTTTTTTTCTGTCCCTTCGTTAGTTTGTCAGGATTTTTAAGAGAATTTTATCAAAGAGTTGTCCCGTTTCTGGCGATATGGGACGACATTTCGGAATGAGATAGGGTCGTACCTTTCCTGAAGAAGACCCCTGATAGGAGTCCTGTGGTGTCCAAACGCTGTGATTTTCAAATATATTTTATACGAGTGGTGTGTTCACCTTGTCCATCTATTTTTGGATGCTTAGATGTTATGGAAGGGGAGCCACAACTTTCTTCCAAGATGTTTCATATTCGAAGATTATTTGGATTCTTTCCTTGAATTCATCACACTACGACAGGACGTTTCTTTTCTGCGTAGTCATTTATTTCTTTTTTTTTTTATAAAACCTTTCTGATGAAAGCTTTCGTTTTTTATTACTACAATTTGTGTTCCTTTGAATATTCATAAATACCAATTATATTCGGTTCTTCGTGCTTTCCCTCATTACAAATTCGCAACCTTTATCTAAATTTAAATATTAATTGTAGCAAGGCTTTTTCTTTTTCATGCTGATAGTCAAAAGCAATTTGTTTTTAAATTTATTTCCATATCATCTACCCACCTCTCTCTCTCTCTCTCTCTCTCTCTCTCTCTCTCTCTCTCTCTCTCTCTCTCTCTCTCTCTCTCTCTCTCTCTCTATCCAATAATTGCTAAATTGTAGGAAAACAAGTGGTATTGCTGTATCAGATGACATTTTAAGTGTTGCTTAGTATTTATACCAGTAAGGTAAATCTATTAAATTTTCAATGAATCAAAGTTCATTGCAATATCGACATTTGTAATATGCAAACGATGAGGGCAACATCTACATGAAAATGCCAAAGGACGCAGCTTCCAACAATTCTTTTTTTTATATAAAAGCTTTTTTTTTCGTTTACAAGCCAAACTGTCCGCTGGTAAATGTTGATAGTATTGTGGCGGTTGGCATTTGCTTTTTCCTTAGAGCTCTCCACTTTCAGCGTGCGGTATTCTTCAATTTGTCTATTGATATAAGGGTTGAATGGATCTCTCTCTCTCTCTCTCTCTCTCTCTCTCTCTCTCTCTCTCTCTCTCTCTCTCTCTCTCTCTCATCTTCTTGGTGGTTTTGCTTCTTTATTGTCAGGCTCAGCCACAATACAAAACAGTATCTAGATTCATGTTTTCATATTCTTTTACTTACTTGAAACTAATTAGGAAGGTGGCATTCTTTTAATGAAGCAGCTCAGAATCTTACATTCCTCTCGTTTCTCTTTAACATCGTATTAGTTATCAATTACATAATATAAAATTCAGTACAATCCTTGCTCTCTATTCAAGAAATTTAAGAACGTCCATTACAGGAAATTAGGTTTAAAATCTATGTGTAGGCCAACGCATCCATAGAGATTCCGTGATGCATTTCGTGGTCATGTGGAATGAAATGCCCTTGAGGCAAACTCTGTCTTCTCGACGCTTCAAGTCTCCTGAGGGAATTTCAGCCAAACTTTTTGGGTCCGATACCTTCTGCTGACAGTTTGGAGGAAAATGAGCCAGAAAGGAGGAATTTCTGGGAAAGAATATTTTCTGTTTGTAGCTTCTTAGATATGTTGCATTTTTTCTTATTGCCTCATTTCCAGCGAGCCACCTACTACGTACAATTGTGTTGTAATTAGAGTGGTGTCAATAATTCACGCTGTAATTTATACAAAAATGTTTACTGTCATCTCCAGTGGAAGTACTATCCTTTTAGTTTTCTGTAAAAGAAAACTATTGAGATAGCTATTGTCTGTCCGTCCGCACTTTTTCTGTCCGCCCTCAGATCTTATAAACTACTGACGCTAGAGGGCTGCAAATTGGTATATTGATCACCCACCCTCCAGTTGTCAAACATACCAAATAGCAGCCCTCTAGCCTCAGTAGTTTTTTTTTTATTTTAAGGTTAAAGTTAGCCATGATCGTGCGTCTGGCACCGCTATAGATGCCAACAACATCGGCAACCATCGGGTCTTGGCTGAAAGTTTCATGTGCCACGGCTGAGAGTTTCTTAGGCCATGGCTGAAAGTTTCATACAGCATTACACACAGTACAGAAATCTTGATTGCACCAAAGAAGCTTCAGCACATTTTTTCCTTGTTTATTCGTGTCTTCTAGGAAGATGAGCAATTACATCAGTTGATACGGTGACTCCTATACGTGAATCATATCATTGCCTGTCAAATGCCTGCTTCAGCGATACCTACATTTTCATATTCATATTCATCTCAATGACCTTGAAAACTATGGATTAGACTAATATCTGTTATTTCTGACATTTAATTTTTCACCCCTTCTCACCCCTCCCCCTTCCTATCGAGGCTGAACTTGCACTTAAAGAGCATCGGGAGTGTCACTATTCTTCTCAGCGACCTCGAAAACTATGGATTAGACACTAATATCTGTCATTTCGGTTATTTTTACATGTCACCCACTTCCCATCCCAACTCCTTATCAGGGCTGAACCTGAACTTAAGGGCATCGGGAGTATCAATATTCATCTCAGCAACCTTGAAAACTATAGATTATACATTAATATCCGTCGTTTTCTGTAATTTTTACATTTCACCCCCTTCCCACCCCCTTTGGTGCCAGTGATGTCTTACCCCAACAATGTTCTTTTAGATGGTAAGTCATATTTATACCAAGTTTGGTTGAAAATGTCTCAGTGCATTTCAGTGTATGTGGAACATACATATATCTGTTTATATATAGAGATAGATAGATAGATTAGGGAATACTTTAACTTTCAGTTTTTCTCTCTCCTTGCTTTCATATCTTTTTGGCAAGCATGTTGTACTCCTACTGGTTTTGCCTTCATTCCACGCCTCAGTGAAATTCCAGTGTGTTAATGTTAAAACACTCGACTGATACCGTTACTCTGGTTAGAAGGAAGTCCCGTTTGCCATAAATCTACTTGAAACAGAAGAAGACTTAATGGAGGAGGGAGAAGGCTGGAAAATTATTTTTTTTTTTGGAGTATAGGTGTTATTATACAAGAAGTCAGCTTCCTCCTTATCCCAATATGCTCTACATTTATTCCTACTCGCCCCATTTTGCTGACATCGTCCCCTGTGAGTCTTCTCCTTATCCCAGTGTATAATTCTACCCAGTAGCGTGTCATTTTCGCATGGGTAAGGCATCCAGGTAAATTCGAAGCAGTCTCAAAACACAGTCGTACATCTGGATTTCAGCCATGCAAGGAATCATAAAAGTAAAACTTATTTCGTTGTATATGGGGCCGACGGGAATACTACTTGCCAAACTCTAATCTGGAGAGAGTGGTTATTACTTATGTGAAATTCTCAGAATTTTTGGGTGAAGACATTCGAGCAGAACCTCCCTGGAAACCTCACACTATCATACTTGTGATCTCTCAAGAATTCGTGATAAAATGGAAAAGTGAACTGGTCCTTATACGCGTGACCAATGGAACTTCGAGAGGGAAGGTGAATGGCAGAAAGAGGTGATTTTTGGGTAATTGCCAATTCTCTCAGTTTCTTGATAGTGCATTGTATGTGTCTCTATGATGAATCACAAGGGTATGCATCAGGTTTGTATGCTGATATATGTGTGTACGTTTTCGAGTCAGCCATTTATTGACATCCTCAGGGGGATACTGCCTACATTTGGTAAACGGCTGTAAAAACCTAACCGTCAGGTGTTTACAGTCGCTACTGTAGCATTTACCTTATAAAAAAAATTCATATAGGCTATCCTTCTTTGAATATAATATAAATATTTTTCATATCAATATTAACCATTTGTAATAAATTGGTAGGTGCAATTTATAAAATTGAATCCTGCATAATAAGCTGAAGTGAATGCACAGAAATCCTTAAATAGAGAAGAGGACAAAAGCTGTCAACATAACATATTCTGCATCCTAGAGTCTACTCTTCCCCTTATTCCATGGACTTGTGGTTACGTCTCTGTCCTTTTCACAAGTGATCTCCACTATGCTGAGATTAGAACCAACACTGACATCCTAACACTTGGCCTTGTTTGAAATGTTATCTTTTTATAACACATTGCTCGTACTTAGAGGCCAAAACACCAAGCAACTTCAGAGCCATAGGCTTTAAATTTGTTGCATAATACAACAATGATGCCGAAGTCCAGAGGAGGTCATCAAGGCCATACATAGTTGTCAAAGGCCAATAAAAATTTAACCTTCGCCATTACTTTTAGACTACATAAAAAAGGGACCCCAAATGTTCTGAGGTATTTGAGAGAGAATTTATATTTGCCATGAACACTTTACTAGTGCACCCGATGTGCAGCTATGACATTACAATGTCAAAGGTCAAACAGGAATTTATCACTGGCAGTAAGGTTTTAATTATATAAGATCAAGACATTATATCTGGCGTGCATGATATATATAATCAATACCACGAGGCAGCAAGGATAAACAAGTGAAAAATGCGTAATCAAGTTTTCTGTACAGCCGCTACAGCGTATAATCAAAGCCACCGAAAACAGATCTATCTTTCGGTGGTCTCGATATAATTCTGTATGAGCCGCGGTCCATGAAACTTTAACCACGGTCAGGTGGTGGCGTATCCTATATCGTTGCCTGGAGCACGATTATTGCTAACTTTAACCTTAAAATAAAATAAAGACTACTGAGGCTAGAAGGCTGCAATTTGGCAAGTTTAACGATTGGAGGGCGGATGTTCAACATACAAATTTGCAGTTCTCTAGCCTCAGTAGTTTTTAAGATCTGAAAGAGTGGACAGAAAAAAGTGCGGACAGGAAAATGTGCGGACGAACAGACAAAGCCGTCACAGTGGTTTTCTTTTACAGAAAACTAAAATTAGCAAGGGTTGTATCAGACGAAGTCGTAACTCCTTTTTCACAAGTTCAAATTAAACACTGCTGAATCCCGCTGAGATATACATCCTTTAACTCTTTTGTACACGGTTGTATTTTTCAACTGGCATCAATTCTCACCAGGAGAATCATGAACACCTGAATAAGAATAACTTTCAAACGACGAAAACATCGGAAGAAACTTTCTTCGTTCCGATTTTCAGTCTTCCGCAAATTCCGGCACCATTACTTTTTATTCACAGTACACTCCCATGAAACTGTTTCATGGCCCATGAATTTTCCCATGCATCAGGAGCTATGCTGACGTTTTCCCTTCTCCCTGAATTTCTTACCTTTTATATTTTTTTTACCTTAACCACTAAGTTCGTATATGGTCAAAACAAATTATGTAGCAGGCACTAAGCGGTAAACATGGTTCAAGGAAAACGATTTGGTTTATAAATATATATATATATATATATATATATATATATATATATATATATATATATATATATATATATATATATATATATATATATATATATATATATATATATATATATATATATATATATATATAATGTATAACTGAATCATACATACATACAGTATATATGTGTGTATGTGTGTGTATAAATGAATCACCAAGATATGGAACGTGATAAACGTATAAATAAAAGAAAATGCCATGGAGGAAAATTGAAACAACGGAGTGGTTGCTAGGCCTTTTGACACAGGGTCCTTTACTAGCAGACTGTGTTGAAAGGCCTAGCAACCACTCCGTTGTTTCAATTTTCCTCCGTAGCATTTTCCTTTACATGCATACATATCTATCTATCTATCTATCTATCTGTCTATCTATCTATCTATCTATCTATATATATATATATATATATATATATATATATATATATATATATATATATATATATATATATATATATATATGTATATGTATATATATATATATATATATATATATATATATATATATATATATATATATATATATATATATATATATATATATATATATATTTCAACAGATAGAACCTCTTTCCAATCCACCTCACCCAGTTTTACGTCCGTAGCGTAACTGAGAAAGAACTAAAATTAATTTCAATTGTTTAATTACTAGAACTGTGGGTTTCCACTCACCCCTTCATAAACTCTCTCCTTCATTCCCCAAAATGGTTAAGCCTAACCCTTCTCTCAGTTCAAATGACTGCCTAAGGCCTAGTTTCCAGATGACCTTCGTACCTTCTTGGTGTCAAGCAGCGGCCAAAGGAGGAGCCAAAAGAGAAAGTTGGCACTGCCGCCATGTTAACCCTCCACGAGGTTTACCTGATGCCATGTGGTCTATATAGAAAACGTGACCAAGACTGACCTTGGGCGCCACCTACCTGGATGCGAAGGGCTAATATCCGAGGTTATTAATAGACAATGCAACAGCAGTCGAGAGATAGAAGAGCTCAGAGGGCCACTGAGGACAGATGTCCTTATCCTTGCCTGACCCTCGAACCTTCCACGTGTTCGCCCCCGAGGTTCGAGCCAGTATACTTTTGTGGTGGCATTTCCTTTAATTCTCTCCTCCATCACCAGCGCCTTATCAAACAAGGACGCTGTCATCTTGACGAAGGTATTGTACCGGAACAAGGTTTCTTGGTCAGTCACAATTCCTGTTATTTCTCTGTCTGATTTTTAATTTATTTTCCATTGTGCAATCACCTTCAGTAATTGTGTTGGAGCATTCATGTTACCGTAATTATGCATTTAGTGTTGAGCTAAGTTATTTGGCACCATCTGTGCATTCCCTCAGTTCCCTTTGAGTGTCTTAATATTCTAACATATATTGCAGATAGGCTTCGACTGTGGAATCACTCAGCTTTGTCCCATAAGCAGTACCCCTTCTACCCCCCTCTGTGATGTTTCCTGTTATGAAGACATCATTGGCATAGAATATTAATTTTATCCTGTGTAGGATTCATTCATTTAGCAGCCCTTATCATTGCCTGCCCAGTAATAATTCATCAATCTTCTGATCTGTGTTTTGTTACGTAAATATAACTAGTTAAGAGAACCCTTGAGTTTACGTAATCTTCCCTCACATGAAGTTGCCCTAATATTGAGTCAGATGTGTAATAAATACAGTAGATTTCTTGATAATGTAAGGAACTCCCTGCGTTCATTAGTTGCCTCCCAGAATCAAGTAATTATCCCTTGTACATTCGTAGCAATATATATATATGTGTGTGTGTGTATGTATTGTGTACTGTATATACTTGGATACACTGAGCATTTGTAATTGCTAGGGCATTCCCAGCGGCAGTTATGGCAGTGACCTACATTAGTTGCTTTTTGGTACACAGTAGTATTTTACCTGTCTCCTTCCTTCTCCACATTTACATCCAAGAAGGAGACCTGGCCTTCGACACCATATTCAGGTTTAAGCTAGGGTCCCTATTCAAGGCATACTGTAGCATGGTGGCTTCGTTAGTATCTACGGCAATGAAGATATCGTCTGTATATCGGTATACATCTTCGATTCCAGATGGGAACTGAAGATTCTTTCTTCGACGTCTACCATGTACATATTGGCAAATAGGACACCAAGGGGGAATCCCATGGCGACGCCATCTACCAGTCGAAAGAAGTCATCCCTATGTGAGAGGAAGGGACCTCCTTGATGCAGATTTGGAGAAGACATTCGGCGGTCATCTTGTGGTATGCCAAGGGGTGTGGCATCCGAGTGATAGACTCTCCTTAAAATAACATCGATGGTTTCGTCCACTGGTACGTTTGTGAATAGACTTTCTACGCCGAATCAGATCTCAAAAGAGTTAGTGATTTAGATAACTTAACAGCGTAATTTCAAATTGGTAATACATTTTGATAATAATAACTTAGTATGGTAGAACTCGGAGATATAGTATTCAAACATCGATGAACTCCACCGGGGAAACCACCAAGTAGCCCCTAGGGATGTAAGGAGTGATGATCTTATTCAGAGTCTTCGCTATTTCATAAGTTGGAGAGTTAACTAGGGCAATTACAGGGCGCAAAGGTTTGCCGGCCTTATTGGTCCTGACAGTGCCATAACAACACCCTGACCTGTAGTCTCCAATGATCGTAGGCAGTTTCATAGTTCTATTATCAGAATTTATCTTCTCACTTATCGCATTCAGGTTCCCTTTTGGTAGGGTCCTTCCTTGGGGGAACTTTCTTTTACCCATTGATTTGTGGATAGTCCATTTGATATCAATATTCGAGGACAATGGAGTCTGCAAAAATCAAGAGTTTTCGGAACGAATAACTTTGGTGGTACCGCATTCGTATTAAATAATCACCATCACACAATGCGTTTCCCCTTTGCTCTTACCAATAATTATTCATTATTCATTATATTAGTGGTTATTATGTCATCGTTTTATTTGCAATTATTGGACATTGGTGTTATTACTAATAATAAAACTCGGCTGTAATTGATATTAGCTTCCCTCTCATGGGAGTGATTAACGTTTTATATAACCTTTCTCCTAATGAACCGTTTCAAGAAAAAGCAAAAAAACATGGAAAGACAAACAGGGAAGTAGAGTATCAAAGGGATTGTGTCGATGAAGGGATCTGTTCATTTTCTTGTGTTTCCCTGGTGTTTGCGACGCCAGGTAACCGTTTTTAGTGATATTCTTTATTGCACTCTTTACAGATACATATATGTGTGTCTATATATATATATATATATATATATATATATATATATATATATATATATATATATATATATATATATATATATATATATATACTAGCTGACCAACCCTGCGCTGCTTGGAAAAACTCTGAATAACAACCTACAGGTAGCAGGAGGGGAGGGGAGAGGGAAAGCATAGGGAGAGGGGGAGGAAAGAGGGAAGAAGGAGGGGGAAAGGGGAAAGAAGTGAGAAGATAGAGGAGGAGGGGAATGGGGAAGGGGAACTGGAGGGGAGGGGAGGGGAGAGGAAAGGTAGGGGAAGTGGAAGGGGAAGGTGGAGGGAAAGGGAAGCGGGATGGAAGGGTGAATGGGAAGGGATGGGAGGGGGAGGGGAAAGGATGAGGAAGGTATAGGGGTAGGGGGAGGGGAAAAGAAGGGAAGAAGGAAGGGAAAGGAACTGGAAGGGGGAGGGGGATGGGGAGGGGAGGGTGAGAAGATAAGGGGTGGGGCAAGGTCTGTCTCCCTTTCATCAGTAGACAGGTTTTATCAATTACGTGAAATTCAATGCACAACCAACCAAAGGAAAATCAATCTAGATATGATGATGGTAATACTTCAAGGTACTTAAGAATTCGTATTTTATTGTCAGTGTATAATTAAGATACATTTGTCTTAAGATGAGCATTGACAAAAATGTGGTAATTTCGTCGCAAGTAATTTTCTAATGAGGGGGGGTAGATCTGCCACAGAATCATTTCGTCTACGAATACGCATGCGTGGATGGTGATGAATTAGTTCTTGATCTCCAAAGTTGTGCCCATAAATGCGAAATTTGTGTTTCGTGGATTAAGTACTTAGACATGACGAAGGTAATAAAGGTACTTAAGAATTTGTAATTTATTGGCAGGGTATGAGTAAGATACGTTTGGCTTAAGATGAACACTGAATAAAATGTGGTAGTTTGATGAGAGTAGTTTTTTAATGAGGGGATAAGCCTGTCACAGAAACATTTGGTATGTTACGAATTTTTTCCGTGGCAATAATTGTAAGAGCTGACTGGTGTGGTGGTAGAAGTTAAATTTTGAATTACATTGCTTTATGACGGAATGAAAGTAATTCTGATATAGTCAAACACATCTGTTTAATTATTTGGATGTACTAAACTGATTACAGGGTTTGCAGTGGGATGAGTTTAATGAAATCATAAGTCTAACAGCACCTGGAAGAAAAGGTGGAGCGTCAGGTGAAAAATGAGAATTAACCCAGAAAGCACTGAAGGAAAAGTTGACCTAAAAACGAAAATTTTATCTATTTTGTCTGTGTTTGTATGTCTGTCATGGCATAGGGGTTTGATTTGAATTATAAACCTTTCTGGGATGACATAGAGGCAGTGTGCAAAATTTTGTCTGGGTCTGTCAAGCAGTACGGATTCCTGTAGTGGACAAACAAATATACAAACATTCACTTATATATATATATATATATATATATATATATATATATATATATATATATATATATACATATATATATATATATTTATATTTATGATGTTGCCTTGTAATATGTATATCATCCTATAGTTTTGATATATTTTCTCTTCTATTTATCATGTATTATGTGTAATGATTATAATTGTTGAAGTATCATATGTAGTGTAATATCATATCTCAAAAGAGTTAGTGATTTAAATAACTTAACAGCGTAATTTCAAATTGGTAATACGTTTTAATAATAATAACTTAGTATGCGACCCACATTTTGTCCCCTAGCAACAAGTGTTCTCTACTTATGATGTCGTGTTTTGGTTCGAGTTAGCTAGCACAGGAATGGCAATTGAGCCTGTAAAGGCTTTGTCCCATACGAGAAAAGATGAACTATTTCACAATGTTGTGTGTACTGTTCTGAAAACCAACTTTGGTTCTTCATCTTTGTTTTGAAAGTGTGCCCTTTGTGGGTGGCCAGTTACCATTAAAAAATAAGGCTGGGAAAAAACATACAGCATCCAGTCCCCTATCCCATGCTTAACACATAGTAGAAGCATAGGCTTGGGGAGAACAGCGGAAAAAACCGCGCATGCGTGCGAGAATTACAGCGCTGTTGGGAAGGAGAGACCTTATACAGTACTAAAACCCCAGTCCATAGTCGATGCACAAGCTCCATTCCAACCGTTACTCGCCTCTTTAACACATGGAGAACGACCTGTATATATATATATATATATATATATATATATATATATATATATATATATATATATATATATATATATATATATATATATGTATATATATATATATATATATATATATATATATGTATATATATATATACAGTATATATATATAATATCTCGAAGGCGAAGGGAAAGGGCACCATTATTACAATGCGTTTATTATGCCGACATTTCACGACAGTTGCTATAGTCGCATTTTCAAGGCTGCAATGATTAAAAAAACTTCTTACAAAAAAACACATTCAAACATCGATATATAAATTATAAGACAAATAAAAACAAGGGGGAATAGGCACAGGACATACCTAAACCGCAGCAGTAAGAAGACTAAAACAAAAGAACACAGGAAGAGCAAGAAAGGACGAGAAAAGAAAAACATAAACAAAAGGTTAAGCAATGAACAATTGAACAGAGGTTGTCTGAGTATTTAGTGTTGGGGCCGTCTTCTTTATAGTAATAGATTCGCCTTCGAGACTGTATCCTGAGTCGAGACTCACCCTACTTGGATATATATATATATATATATATATATATATATATATATATATATATATATATATATATATATATATATATATATATATATATATATATATATATATGTATATATATATACAGACTTGTGTAGTAGAGGTTATAAGTTTGTGTTGGGGAAAAAGTTTTACGAGCAAAAATTTGGTCTGGCAATGGGCAATCCGTTATCCCCATTACTTAGTAGCCTTTGTATGGAGTTTTTCCAAGCAAGCACCTACCAAGGATACTTCCTAAAGGCATTCTGTGGGCTAGGTACGTTGATGATATATTTTGTGCTTGGCCTGTTGACAAAGATGATGAGAGCTTCCTAACAGCATCAAATGCCCTTGTGCCTTCTGTCAAATTTACTTTAGAAACAGAAGTAGATAAGGAGATGGCGTTTTTAGACGTTTTCATTTTGAGGAATGATAGAAATTTTAGATTTCCTGTTACAAGAACTCTACGAATGTAGATTCCTACGTACTTTTTTATTCAACCCTTCATTCAGGAACGAAGATGATGGTATGTTTGTCTGTGTTTTTAAAGGCTCGGCGAGTCAGTTGCCACGATTTTCTCGAGGCTGAGCTTCGGAAGGCCCGAGAGACTGTGACAAAACTTAGATACCCTTGTGATTTTATTGACAGAGCTTTCTGTACAGCAAGAACAACTTTTCATGAAGTTATATATGTATATGTGTATGTATATATATATATATATATATATATATATATATATATATATATATAATATATATATATATATATATATATACTTATACATATATAACTTTTGGATATGCTTGTCACTACCAAGCCTATGGGTCCAAGTGCGAGAAACGAAGAAATTATGATGTCCGGTAGTGGGAAACGAACCCGGGTTCCATAATCAGAACGAGGCCATGTTGCCGACCTGACCTTCCCGCTACCAGACGTCATAATTTCTTCATATTTCTTGCACTTGGATCCATAGGCTTTGTAGTGACAAGCATATCCAAAAAAAAAAGCACGAAGAATTCGAGAAGTTAAGAGGGCATTATGGCTAATACAATTAAATATATATATATATATATATATATATATATATATATATATATATATATATATATATATATATATATATATATATACATATATATATATATAATATATATATATATATATATATATATATACATATATATATATATATTTATATAAATATATATATATATAGTATATATATATATATATATATATATATATATATGTAAATATATGTATGTTCCACCATAACCCTGAATTATATAGAACAATTTCCTCCAAACTTGGTATACATATGACTTACTATCTGGAAAAGAACAGTGTGGGGGTAAGACATCACTAGCACCAAAGGGCACCAAAGGCTGGGGGTGGGGGGAAAGGTCTTCCCTGAAACGGGGAATGGCTCTGCCCGTGAAACGGGGCTCGTTGTGCCCATAGACTTAGTAACTTTACGAATTTATCATACCTAATTCCGATAGGCAATGACTTAGTATATGGAAAAGAATACTGCGGGGGTAAGGCATCAGTGGCACCAAAGGAGGTGGGGGTTGGGAAGGGGGTGACAGAGAGAGAGAGAGAGAGAGAGAGAGAGAGAGAGAGAGAGAGAGTAGAGGGGGTGCTAGGGAGAAGAAAGAGAGAGAGAGAGAGTACAGGGTGTGTTTGGGAGAAGAAAGAGGGAAAGAGACAGGGAGGATTGGAGAGAGAGAGAGAGAGAGAGAGAGAGAGAGAGAGAGAGAGAGTAGAGGGGGTGCTAGGGAGAAGAAAGAGAGAGAGAGAGAGTACAGGGTGTGTTTGGGAGAAGAAAGAGGGAAAGAGACAGGGAGGATTGGAGAGAGAGAGAGAGAGAGAGAGGGAGAGAGAGAGAGAGAGAGAGAGAGAGAGGGAGAGGAAGTGAGAGAGAGAGAAAGAGAGTGAGAGGGAGTGGAAGTGAGAGAGAGAGTAGAAGGTGTGTTAGGAAGAAGAAAGAGGGAAAGAGACAGGGAGGGTTGGAGAGAGAGAGAAAGAGAGAGACAGAGAAAGAGAGAGGGAGAGAATGAGAGAAAGAAGAGTGAGATGGAGAGGAGGTGAGAGAGTGGGAGAGAGAGGGAGAGAGTGTGTGTGTTAGAGGGAGATGAAGTGAGAGAGAGAGTACAGTAGAAGGGGTGTTAGAAGAGGTGTGAGAGAGAGAGAGAGAGAGAGAGAGAGAGAGAGAGAGGGAGAGGAAGTGAGAGAGAGTGAGTAGAGAGGGAGAGGAAGTGAGAGAGAGAGAGTAGAGAGGGTGTTAGGGAGGAGAAAGAGGGAAAAAGTAAGGGAGAGTTGGAGAGAGAAAGAGAGAGAGAGAGAAGAGAGAGAGAGAGAGAGAGAGAGAGAGAGTTTATTGGTTGTCATTCAGAGTTATCCCAGGCAGGGCTGGTTGGTCAGCTAGTATGTATATATATACTATATATATATATAATATATATATATATATATTATTATACTATATATATATATTATATAATATATATATATATACTATATATATATATATATATATAATATATATATATATATATTAGCTGTTCATTGTACGTGGTCATTTTATAAAGATTTTTCCTCCTAATCAAGTAATCATTACATCTCCAAGCGAATTCCTTTCCTAATCCTCTCTCCAACTCTTTCCTTTAGAATTACAAGACTCGAAGTGCAGCGCAATGATTATGAAAACAATACAGTCAATGTAGAGACGTTTATTAACGATATCAGCATCATGGGTGTTCAAACAATCCCGTTGCATAAGTAAGACTGATACTAATCTTTCACGTTTTCTGTTGAAACGATGCAAGAACAATTATGTGCGCTCTATCATGCGAATATAGAGCAACAGCTTCAAATAACTAAGAGCTGGACAAAACGATAATGACTTGCATCTTACAGTTTAGTGAGTATACCATACCATTATGAATGAACTCATTTGTAAAACATTTGTCAAACTTGTTTTGACCATTCTCCGGTGACAGTGTTACCACCACTCTCACCATTTTATGAATCAGTTACATGAAGCTGTATAAAAGAATCGCCCTATACGTTAAAAGGCAAAGACATAGATGGCATTTTGTGGATTTGCTCTCTCTCTCTCTCTCTCTCTCTCTCTCTCTCTCTCTCTCTCTCTCTCTCTTCAGACATTATTATTATTACTGTTACCTTTATCATTGTTATTATTTTGATTAATATGACAATCCATTTGTCAACTACCAAAGCCCTCTGCCTGGTTCCCTCACACCCATTAGTATTTATCATCTCCGTAAGTGGGTTTTATGGCAATGACGGTGGAAAACAAGTCTGGGGAGAGGAAAATAACGTATGCCAGATGGGCGCATTACGCTCGAAGTAATGAGGCCGAAAACATGTCGTGCATTTTGTAATTCATGTAATAGTAATGGCGCTGAAACTTGGGGAAGGAGACATATTACAAAGATACTGTAGTATGTAAGATACACTCTCTCTTCCTCTCTGTCTGTTGATGTGGAGATACTGCCAATAATTGCTATTGTCATTGTATGTGAATTTACTGCCAATAATTGCTATTGTCATTGTATGTGAATTTACTGCCAATAATTGCTATTGTCATTGTATGTGAATTTACTGCCAATAATTGCTATTGTCATTGTATATTAATTTACTGCCAATAATTGCTATTGTCATTGTATATGAATTCACTGCCAATAATTGCTGATTGTCATTGTATATGAATTCACTGCCAATGATTGCTATTGTCATTGTGTATGAATTCACTGCCAATAATTGCTATTGTCATTGTATGTGAATTTACTGCCAATGGTTGCTATTGTCATTGTATATGATTTTATTCATAGCAGCGATAATCGCTATTACAAAATACTCATGAACAAAAGGATGACGTATAAATCTGTGTAATGGATTTCCTAGACTGATTTGTAATGGTAAGTGTATAACCTTATTTTCATAACCTTACGTTTATTATCTTATACATCTATGAAAATATGATGAAAATGAATAAGGGATATTTTTTGGAATCTAATACATTTTTTAGAATATGCTGTAATTTAGCATACAATGAATTTTACTGTTTATTTTATTTGATTTGTTATAATTTATCAATTTCCTGTTGTAATTTGACAAATTCCATTGTTTTAGAGAAAAATAACTGGCAGACTTATTCTCTGATAAACATACACCTTTCTTTCTCTCTCCTATTTCTCTCTGAGATGTAAAATTGCTACGAATTATGCCTTTTTTTTTTAAAGGTATCTTAATATACCGTTCAACAGTTGGCATGTGCAGCGAAATCAAATGCATGAACTTGAGAGCAACTTACTGTAAATATGCAGGAGATGCCCACCATCTTGGATTATAACGAGCAAGACTCACCAAGAAGGACAGCCTATCCCCGTCGCTCGGTGGATCGTTCGTGACCAGTGGAGACTGAGGAATGAAACGTGCCTAGATCTACACCAGTGATTCTTAAACTGGGGGGCGCCAGAAGCTTCCAAGGGGGCCACAAGCAGAGTTGCCAGATGGTGCCAATTATTTTTTAAATTTGTGATGTTACTTACAAAATTGCCAAAAACGTCATCACTGCTTCCATATATTTTCTAATCATTATCTCAAAACATGCCAAAAATTCAAAATAGTTAATTTTCATTTCAAATCTTGTTTATGAATTTTCTTTTATTGTTATGATAAGTATAACAGCATACAAATAGACAACATATTGTTTATAGATTATAGTTGGCAAAAATTTCAGGGGTGGGGGGCCGTGGGGTCTATACATAATGCAGAGGGGGCGCAAGGCAAAAAAGTTTAAGAACCACTGATCTACACTGACAAATACTTCCGCCTGAAGAAGGACAACTCCGCGGAGCCTGCACTCCCGATTTCAGTTAACAGTTAAAAGTTTATTCGTCCGACACCAAGCTATCCAAGTTGGCAACTGGTTTCCTCTCGAAAGTTAAGTTCAGTATACCTTAGTTTAACCAGACCACCGAGCTGATTAACAGCTCTCCTAGAGAGGGCTGGCCGAAAGATTAGACTTATTTTACGTGGCTAAGAACCAACTGGTTACCTAACAACGGGACCTACAGCTTATTGTGGAATCCGAACCACATTATACCGAGTTAAGTATATCTTAGTGTAACCAGACCACTGAGCTGATTAACAGGTCTCCTAGAGAGGGCTGGCCCGAAGGATTAGACTTATTTTACGTGGCTAAGAACCAGCTGGTTACCTAGCAACGGACCTACAGCTTATTGTGGAATCCGAACCACATTATACCGAGAAATGAATTTCTGTCACCAGAAATAACTTCCTCTAATTCTTCATTGGCCGGCCGGAGATTCGAGCGCAGGCCCTGCAGAGTGCTAGCCAAGAACGGTACCGACCAGTCCAACGAAGAACTAGGTTTCCTCTCCAAGAATGACAAAAATCGGCGAGTTACTGGAAGAATGCAGTGACACTGAAAAATCAGTTATCAGAAAGATAAAGAAAACTCTGTACAAATCGAATGTTATTGATGCAGCTATCACCTTCAGTACTTCAAGTGATGCCTGTTGTTATATTATATTTATTCTTTTTTTATACCCATTATTGATGTACAAAACACATCAATTAGTTATATATGGTGACTATTTTTTCATATAGTTTTAGGCACCTTCTGTGATAGCGAGGGTCTTATTTGATCCTTATAAGATTTGTCAAGAAGGATGAGCTTTACCGCTTCCAACGGGATTGCGATATAGCTTGGCGGGGGTATGCTGTTATATGTGTAACGTAATATTAATTTATTTTTTACTTAATTATTTATCTACTTATTTATTCATTTCATTTTTTTTTTACTTCTTTACTTAACTTTGGAAACTGACCGGAACGTGGTTTAGTTGCCTGATAGTGATACCACTAATTCCTGGAGATTCATATCTGGTGTTATCACGGGCGTTTATAAGTTTCATGAGGTGAAAGTTCTCATGAGGATTTAGTCTTCAGGAATGCGTGAAAATGATCATACTCGATAAAATATTAGGAGGGTGCCCATGCGTTACTTTTCTGTGTTACGCCAATTTGTATTGATGCCCGCCTTCATATGTACAGCGTTATCAAGAAATGTCCACTTTCCCAAACACTGCACGTTTCTGGGGGCCAAAGAGATCTCTCCCTTCAAACTAAGCACAGTATTTCGGAACGCTAATGGTGATCAAAAAGGGAAATGTGCAGTGCGTCGCAATTTTCTCGCAATACACCAGTTTTGCAAGCGAAGCATGATTTCCAAAACACCACCGGGTATGATCTTGGGACTGAGAAACCTATAGCGGTGCCAGAAGTACGATTATGGCTGACTTTAACCTTGAATAAAATAAAAAAAATACGAGGCTAGAGGGCTGCAATTTGGTTTGTTTGATGACTGGAGGGTGGATGATTTACATACCAATTTGCAGCCCTCTAACCTCAGTAGTTCTTAAGATCTGAAGGCGGACAGAAAAATTGCGAACGGACAGACAATCTCAACTCAATAGTTTTCTTTCACAGCAAACTAAAAAAAAAAAAGTGTGGGTAGCCATCGATCGTCAAAGAGAAAACTTTTAAATATTCCAGTGGAAGCAAAACAGAGCTGGAGATCGGCCCCACAGTAAAATTCTTTTTGTCGGAAAAACGAAAACTACCAAAGTTAAAATTGCAAAGGCCATGACATATATCGACTTCTTTAGGTGTATTCTGCAAAGTTTAGAAACTTTGCGCTAAGAGTTCAACATGACGTTCGGTGGTAAGTTTATTTCTTTTCACATTTCCAGTTTATTATTCTAATCAGTACAAACCTGCGTACAGAACTTACTATTATAATCTATAGTTTGTGCCTATTGTTATTCTCTGCAGTAGTTCTTCATTGGAGGGGTGGGTAGAGCTCTCGACTCTCCAACCGGCCAATGAAGAATTAGAGGAACTGATTTCTGGTGATAGAAATTCATTTCTCGTCATAATGTGGTTCGGATTCCACAATAAGCTGTAGGTCCCGTTGCTAGGCAACCAGTTGGTTCTTAGCCACGTAAAATAAATCTAATTCTTCGTGCCAGCCCTCTCTAGGAGAGCTGTTAATCAGTTCAGTGGTCTGGTTAAACTAAGATATACTTTAACTTAGTCTCCGCAGTAATTAATAACGATAACAATCTACTTTGACAAGAGTAATATTAATGTAAAATAGCCACAAAATTAATAGGTTATTTTTTCACTAGCAGCTAAAATTGAATGAGGGTTAATTAAACTAAAATTAAGCCCAAAATCAATGACCTCCAAAGCGTCTCCGTAGGATTCTTGACTGTCACCCTCCTCGCTTCCCTTCTAATAACGTTGATTTATTTTTTTCATTTTGACGAATCATATTATTCATTGCGGATATAAGCACTAAGAAAGCCATTCTAGTGCTATTTCTGAAGGTTATTACTGCTTAGAATGCCACGAAAAATAATGAAAACGTTTTTCCCAGAAATGAATATCATATCATTTCCTAACCTATATAAATTCCCGTTCAAGAGGAGCCAAGATGTAAACTTGGAGGATTCCACGACATCCTCCGGGACAATCCAACACATTAGAAACAGTCTTGCATTTTACCCTTTGGACTATTGGCCTTTTACTGGGATGACCTCGATTTCTCCCTTAATTAGGTTAGGTAAAAAGCCTGAGTAATCCTCGCATGTACATAAGTAATTAGAAAGTATGGAAAATCCGCTCTCACGCATGCGTGACAGGAATTGCATGCTGAGTGAAGCATGCAAGCATCATTATCAAATGATTGTCATAGCTTTATTCAACTTTTGAACTCTGCAGAATATCTATAAAAAAGTAGACAGATTATAGATTATAGCTCTTACTTTTCACGTTAGCAAAACTGAATGGAATAATAACACGTACAAACAGGTACATTACACACACGGGCATAAGCGAAGAGAGCTTGGCCAGGCTTTCTCCTTTGGAAGAAAAATACCGAAATGTCGTGTAAAACTTTTATTACAAATAAGATCCTTATTCAAAACATCTCAAAGCAAAACTTCATCAAGCTTCAGTTGTTCAGCTGTTGCCTTCACTCACGCAAATGGTTAGCAAAAAGTTTCATGCTGTGTTTAAACAACGGATTTTCATTTGATTCGTATCATTACATAGGAAATTTTTACATTTTATATCTTGTCTACTAAATGAAGCCTCATCAGTTCGCGTTGCAAGATATCAGACGTTGTTGACCGTGGTAATACCTATGTTTCCTTTACTAGTTGCTTTTCTCGCTATAATGTGGTTCGGATTCCACAATAAGCTGTAGGTCCCGTTGCTAAGTAACCAATTGGTTCTTAGCCACGTAAAATAAGTCTAATCCTTCGGGCCAGCCCTAGGAGAGCTGTTAATCAGCTCAGTGGTCTGGTAAAACTAAGGTATACTTACTTACTTTACTAGTTGCTCAACATTGCATACCTGGCACGACTTTCGATGAAACTAAGAACATTTTCAAGCCAAAGTTGCAGCGAAGATAACGGGTACCAGGCTGAAGAATAATCCCTGGGGCCCAACGTATAAACCAGGTTCCAACACCGAGCTCGATCTACAACCCTTTTTGCACCGCGCATGCGCTGAAAATGTGGATAAGTCATTGTTGGATTTTGCGTCTTGCTGTCGATAGAAATTACATCTGTCGTTCCTAGACTTCACACACCCTTGCAGGGGAACTGCAGCATGTAGGCTATATTTAACCTTTAATTTGTCACGGCCAAATACAAACTTTATGCCTGCTGGTATCACACAGCATGTTCCTTTGATGTCTACAAATGGGTAATACATGAAATTATTTATTTCTTCCTGGTATGTAAGATGCTGTACTTTAAATGGTGAAGTTTACCACTATCATCTAACGACTGCTGAATTAATTTACCTTATGGTGTCAAGTAATACTTGGGATAAACATAAAAGACTTTATATATGTATATATATATATATATATATATATATATATATATATATATATATATATATATATATATATATATATATCGTCTTCGTTTTAAACGTGCTTTTTCCCATTTTTATATGGGGTAAGCACGATGCCTTCTTTTTGAAGGGATTTGATATGGCGTTGGGGTAGGCCGTAGCCTCAATTGGCTGCCCTGCCTGACGTCGCTTAGACCCCGGTAACGAATGTGTTCATGTATCGTACCAAATCCCCAGCACCCTTTCTCCCAGCAGTGAGGAGAATTAACGGTTAAGTCGACAGTTCGAGACGTGTGAGGTGTCTGTTATGTTTTTTTTTTTTTTTAGATGTTGGAGTGGCTTTGTTTATGTGTGTATTAGTCTGTAACACCCATTTGCTTTCAGCAAACCTATCCGTTGATTACATACGTAATCCCGGGGTGTCTACACGGATAGCAAAGTGTCCGCCTCTCTGACTGGTCGGCTGTGGATTTGAACCCACGCCACAGATCTCTATGAAGTCCTAGGCTGCCGCTCGACCGACCAAGCCATCGAGGCTCTATATATATATATATATATATATTATATATATATATATATATATATATATATATATATATATATATATATATATATATATATATATATATATATATATATATGTATATATATATATATATATATATATTTATACATATATATATATATACATATATATATATATATATATATATATATATATATATATATATATATATATATATATATATATATTCACAAAATTGTTATCGTCATATTTTAAAGGCTGCAATTATCTAGAAACCTTACTACTAGAACTCACATTAAAACACATACTATTAGTCATATTACTCCAGCGGTTTAAGCATAAGCTTTTCCATAATCCAAAAGAAAAAGTAAGAGAGAAAGGAGAATACGAACAAAAGGTTAAACAATAAACAATTATACAGAGGTTGTTTGAGTGTTCAGCATTGGAACCATCTTTACAATTATGGATTCCAGTGTAC